>RJWT010015444.1:0-20430 GCA_004365215.1 Cuniculus paca | reverse complement strand
TGGCTGTGGTACTTTTTGGGGATCCCTGGTCTTTATTTTGAGCATCATTTCCTGGTTCCAGTGCAGAACCCTCAGCCTGCTGGCGCAGATCCTTCGCCTGCTGGCATAGACTTTCTAGCTTCCACCGGTGACCTTTGGGCCTTCCCCGTGCAGATCCCTGCAGCAGACTTGTATGAGTCATTGTCATGAGCTCTAGGCCTCCAGCTGGACTCATGGGAGGCATTGTCATGGGCTCTAGGCCTTCAGCTGGACTCATGGGAGGCATTGTCATGCACTCTCGGTCTTCAGCTGGACTCATGCAGGATACTACCATGGGATCCAGGCCCTCATCTGAATTCTCTAGGTCTTTAGCATGGGGACAGATTTCCTGTACTTTCTTGTGTTTAACTCCTTGGGTAACTATTATAAAATAATACTATAAATTGTGTCCTCTATTGGCTTGTTCTCCTTGCAAAGCCTGACTATGACCTTATGTATTACAAACACATACTAATAAAAAAAACTGGAAAAAAATCAAAATTTTACATCTGATTGTACTACAATCATTTCTTCCAAAGTTGGCACACAATTTTTTTAGATGCTTGGCCAAAAATTGGTATGGGAGGACCTGGTAAAGACTTCTAAACAGAGTAGGAAGGAGAAAGTGTTTTTGTTGACATGTGTTTTCAGATTAAACTACAAATTTTTTCTGTTTCCTCTGAGTATTAAGAAGTTGATCTAATGATTCATGAAGAAAAGATTTGTGAAGATGAGAGAGACCATTTTTACTTTTGGAAAGTAGTTTTTCAGGGGCTCTCTGTGTTAGTGAAAGAAGACAGCAGTGCATGATCCTCATCTTGTAGTTTAACTGTGCTTTAGAAGTCAAGGTGGGAGGAAAAAATAAATAGGGCTGCGTTTGAACTGTTGAATGTGAGTCGTTCTCTCTCACAGCACAAGAGCAATTAGCCAATTCAACTAAGTCGCACTTACTAATAATCTCATTAATAAACCAAGCACTGTCAACACCAGCCCATCTCTGCCAAGCAGGATGCACTGAGAAGATGCAAACAGGTTCTCCTGGTTTGTTAACTCTGATGGAAAACCACAAACACTATGAAACTGTCATCAATTCAAATTCTCTCCAGCATCTCGGTTCTGCTGGGCTCCTGCAGAAGAGGGAAGCTAAGATCCAGCAAGACGTAGGTTCTACTTGCTCTCACGGTAAGCCGGGTTTCTGCTTATCGGGGACATGGCCAAGATCCCCAATCTCCCAAAGGAGTGTGTGGCAAAGGCTTAAATAAATGAGACAAGTGGTATGACTTTAGGGCTCCAAGACGGTCAACATGCTCTAGAAGATTTTGAGAGTCTGGGGGCTGAGACAAAGAGTTTCTCTGGGTGGCCCATATTTATTAGGTTTTCAGACAAAGAGAGGGGATACTGAAGAAAGTGCGGGATCTGAGCAGGAATTTGGGAGTCACCTCGAAGACTTCTCTAAGTAGTAAATTATGCCAGTTTAGGAGAACTGTCTCGTCTCCATGATGACAATTATGGTGGAGACAGCAGGAGGTAGATGCCTGCAGCTGTGGTCTCTGTCTACTTAATTGGGGTTGGAGCCAGGCGTCCTCAGCTGTGGGTTTACCTTGCCCTTTGAGGCACCTCTGGCTTCCCAGGCCACTATAGGTCTGAGCCAGGACCAGGGATTCCTAGAGATTCCCTCACTGTGCATCCGCTCCCATCTCCAGACAAGGGGCCTAGGTCTAGGACAGACTCACAGATAAACAGAAATCCAGTCAGTTAATTTTCAATCCTGCTCAGAGCCTCTTCGTAGTGGTCTCTGATACTGCTGACCAGGATTCTCCTTCTGAAATAAAACTCCTATAGGTACCAGGCAGGGTGCTGGTCTGAAGGGAATTCTTGGTCATGTGTGTGTGTGTGTGTGTGTGCACATCTTTCTCACTCTTGTTTGTCTGTATGCCTTGGATTAAATGAGACCTTAAATTCATCCATTTCTATGAGCATCAAACTAAACCTCTGTTATTCAACTCATCTTTTTAACCCTTTTTTGTCTCCAGATTCAGAAATATAATGAACCAAAATGATAGATTGGAATTTCTGTTGAAAGCAATAACATTTCAAAATACATCTCACTACCAGGTTTCATAGGTGAACCTGTGTCATCTTTGAATTTTTTTATGATTCTACACTGCAGGGAAAAGAATGGAGATTTCCTCAATGAGATCTGATGTGTTTTCATTTCTGTTCTTTGGAAATAGTCACACAATGATTATAACAGATTTTTTATGTAAAATAGAGGAGATGTCCACTGTCCTTTCTGATGGGAGTGATCATAGATGACCAAGGTTTTGGCCTGTGATGCCATAGCAACTGAAAATGCAGAGAAGATAAACAAAAATGGACCTTTCAGAAACAATGAACATCAATTTAAGATTCATCGTATGTTTGGAAAAATCATCCATAAAATTTTTATCAAGTGAAATTTGGGGAAAACATCATTTTCTTTTTTAGTAAATGAGTGAAATTTGCCTCAAGGAAAAACAATAATACTGCCTACTTCTGACATATAGTCCAGGATCTAATGTGCATTAAAATATTTTGGTTTCGTGGAAGACTCTAAGTCTCAGGTTTTCATGGTAGACCTATGTTCTTAGCTGGGGTCCACAGCATCACAAGGAAAACACTGCAAAAAATATTGTTTGTTTCAATGGGCTGGTAGTGGAGCTGCTCTGGTTGAATTATGTCATTTATTTCAGATGTGCAAAAGAAATAAGTAAAGAATCTTTGGTTGGAAGTCTGATATTTTGATGATTGTCTTAGCTCAAAGAGCTTCATTTTTAGGTGTTTCATGGGTTGAGAAAATAATTGTAAAGCTACTTGGAAGTCACGCCTCAGTAAGGTTATTCAAGTAGTGATTAGCTACATGAAGTTTGGAAGACTGGTGATGTCTTCATCATTTTTTCCTTGCTGGTATACAATACCCAACATTCACCATTTAAAGAAGGAAAGCTTTATTTATCATAAGTTTTGCTTAGCTGGTTCCAAGGCAGAAGTGGTCATAGGAATCAGTATGGAGGGCTTTCAAAAAGCTGACAGTAGAAATTTCATTTGACACAGTGATTCTTCTTCTAGGTATCTCTGCAAAAGTAATAAAGGATCATAGTACAGTGAGGAATGAGTACTGACATTAGCTCAGCCCTTATCCTCAGAGGTAAATCTCGGAGGCAGACTAAATGTCTACTAAAAGATGAATGAATAGAGAAAGTATGGTGTTTACACACAATGGAGGATCGTGCTTCCATAAATTGGGATAAACTTGAGTCATTGGTAAGAAAATGAACGCACTCAGTGAGCATAATGCTAAATGAATTCAATCAGATACACAAGCTTCCAAATTAAACATTGCCTCTCATATGAGAAACCCCACATATAAACAAAGCACAAAATTTTTAAAAAAAGATAAAAGTAGGGAACTAGATCTTTCTCAAAAGAAAAAAGGAATAAGACACAGAAGAGAAAGGGAAAGAGGAGACGGAAAAGAGATGAAGAAAAAAAGATTTGGTATGTTTTATGTACATGGACTAACTCTGAAGAAGGCATGTTAGCCTTATGTACTGCAAACAAGGATTATAAAGCAAAATAATGAGGACTGAGAGATGGCTGGAGCGTCGAGGGAGGGAAAGAAAACTAAGGAAAGGAATGGAAAGTTGGTGAAAAAATAAATTTAAATGTGTTATGTTTGTGCGCTAACACCATGCAAGTAGTGTAAACATAATGTATGACAAGCATACTGGTAAAAAAAAATATATATATATATATATGCAAATAAAGCAAACTCGACAATCTAGAGTTGCCAGGCACGGTGGCACAGGCCTGTAATCCCAGCACTTGGGAGGCTAAAGCAGGAGGATCGCTGGACGCTCTAGCCCAGTATGGGCTACAAAGTGAGTTCAAGTCCAACCTGAACTGCATAGTGAGACCCTGTCTCTAAAAGCTAAAAAAAAAAAAAAGACATTTATATCACTCACAACTTATATACCATGCACAAACAATAAACACAGAATGATAATTTAGACTAAGATCAGAAAGGCCCCATTTATGAGTTCATGGTACTTTGAGGGGACGTCTAGAAACAACGTATACTGATGGTTCTCAGTATCAGCATCTACAATGAGGAAAAAAATCTCCTGTATCTAGTAACACTGTATTCTTCCCATGTGGTATGTGACACATTTGTGAAACAGGAATGATACTGGTGAACCTGTGAAATACACATAAATAGAGTCTATGTAAGATTGTATTCTTGCTAAATTTGACTGCAGACTTTAATATAGTTATCTCTATGGGCCATATCAACAAGAAAAAATTTATCATAATGGTTCAAGAAATAGAATTTTGTGAAAAATGGGGGAGGGGATCATTTCCACATTTAGAAAAAACTTTGTGATTATACCCTTAATGTTCGTGTAGTAGGGTAGGAGTTTGTGGTATACAATTTGTACTTCAACTTGGCTTTACAAGTCAGGGTTTGAGAGAAAGGAACTGTTTCCATCCTTGAAGTACTGAATGTGGATTGTTTCTCTCTCTCTCTCTCTCTCTCTCTCTCTCTTTCTCTCTCTCTTTTTCTCTCTCTCCCTATCTCTCTCTCTCTCAGTATAAGGTCAATTGTGCTGCTTAATTTGAATTTCACTTTCTACTAATCTCATTGGGAAAAGGCAACACTGAAACATTGACCAAGTCTGCCAAGGAGGACGCCTTGAGAAGGTGTAAACAAGATCTCCAGGTGGAAATGATTCGCTCATTCACAGTCAAGGTAGCCCAGAACTACTATAAAATTTTACCAATTCAAATTCTCTCCAACATTTCAGTTCTCCTGAGCTCCTGCAGAAGCGGGAAGAAAGTTCCAGCTGGATGCAGGTTCTGCTGAGTTCTCTCACGTTCAGTCAGAATTTGCTGAGCAGAAATCTCTGTCTGCCCATCTCAGCTCAAAGTCCCAGGGGAGCCAAAGGTAGAGGAACTGGAGGGCAAGTCTTGTGTGTATGTGTGTGTGTGGATGGACACATTTTTCAATCTAGTTTATCTGGATCTGTGAGATATAATGAAAACTTAACTCCATGCATGTTCAAACCCATAAAACTATACTTGTATTATGCAACTCTACATTTTCTACTTTGTCTTCAGGAAAAAAAAAAACTAATATAACAAAATGATAGCTTGGAATTTCCATTGCACTTGATGATATTTCAAGCACTCTGGGGAACAGGGTCCTTTCTGTTTCACCAAGGTCTGATGTTTCTTCTTTTCCTTTCTGTGCAAATAGAAACACATTAATGAAAAATGTTGGGTGCACCGTGCTTACTGATGGAAACTTTTCCTTGCAGATGATAGGGTTTGTCTCAACAAGGCCCTGGTCGCAGTGAAGAGTGGACACTCAACATGGGTCAGTCTGATCCACAAATCACCACATCACTGTTTCAAATCCGTTTGGGAAATTCTTCATATTACTTTACCAAGAAGTTAAAATTTTTCTCAAAGAAAACAAAAAAAAAAGTTTCCTTCAGACTTGTGGTCTAATTGCAAATGTGAATTAAAATATTTCGATATTCAGAGAGAAACTGAGTCTTTGATCTTTATGCGTAGACCCACTTGTTGGGGGCTTATCGGCATTAAGAAGAACACAGGATGGAAATCACTGCAATGTTTCTAAAATAGGTGGTTGGGTAAACTGTTCTAAATGAATTAAGTTACTGATATTAGATACACAGTGTTTTGAAGGAAAAGATACTACCCTGAAAGACTAAAAAACGTGGCACTTGCTGGATTGAATTTGAATTTCACAATTTTTACGGGTACAGGAAACAGAATGATAAATGGATGCATGGAAGGTGGACATTCATGAGAACTGTTTCAAAGGCAACCACACCCAGGGATGACTGTCACTTTCTTTTGGCCGGTACAAAATATACAGCATTCACTACTTCAAGGAGGAGAGGTTTATTTGGCTTGCAGTTCAGTCCATGTCTGTCTGGCTCTAAGGAGAGAGAGAGAGAGAGAGAGAGAGAGAGAGAGAGAGAGAGAGAGAGAGAAGAGAGAGAGAGAAAGGAGAGAGAGAAAGAGAGAGGAGTTGGTGAAAGCAACACAAGGGAATAGAGAAATATAATCAAGTAAGGTGAAATTCTCTGTTATCTTTAGTCCACCCAATGTATCATACTAACTTCAAGTTTCTCATACAAACACAACTGCCTGGAAGAGTAAATTAAAAATAAGTACTGTTTTGTTTGTCAGGTGACTGGAAGGTGGTAAAGCCATTCAACCAAAGGAACGAAAAAAGAAAATATTTACATTGCAGTTGGTCAGTATTCAACCTTGTAGAATGAATGCTGGTCCTGCACTACGGGATGTATATAACTTGATTTTGTTGCCTCAACCCCACAAATTTACATGTATGCACTGTAAAACAAATCCCACTGCTAATTACTAATGCACTTTGGAAAAGCTGATGTAAGTTCCAAACTTTCATATCATCATACAAGTCAGGAAAAACTAGGCATCAGCTGAGGTCCAAGGGTGGAATATCAGTAAACGACAGCCGAGAATAATTCTCCAGAAGGTGTATTTCCTAACTTGCTCTATCATGGAGAACTAGTTAAACAGGTGACGTACATGCAGAGAACTGAATGTAGACCATACAGCTCTCACAATGTACTAAACTGAAAACAAAATGGATCAAAAGACCAAATGTGGTTCCAATTACAAGCTTTAGGCACGAAAAAAAATGATCTTTTTTTTTAATCCCTAAGTGTTGTAATTTGAACAACTGCTCTTCAGATAACAATATGCAATATATTAGCTAGTGTTAATTTTCTATTTTTTGAAATTCTGTATCATTTCTATTCTATTGTTTTGTTTTTAAAATAAAAAACTAAATGTTCTCAAAGAAATCCTTTACCTACTAGAAGATAAAATAGGTGAAAACATTGCGATTATAAGTGTAGGAAAGAACTTTCTGAGCAGACCTCCCAGTTGCACAAGAAATAGTATCAGAAATCATCAAAGAGGGACAGGGATGTAGTCCTGTGGCACAGCCCCTGCCTGGCAAGCAAGAGGTCGAGAGTTCAATCCCCAGTACCAAAGAAATTATCAAATAAAATCACAGCACTTATGATAAGCAAAATAAACCAACAGTCGAGTAAAAGACAACATATAGAGCGGCAAACACGTTTCCAGGTATTCATCAGCGAACAAGTACCTAGAATATACAAGGAACTGAAAAAAAATTACTAGACCACCTAATGGAATAATGGAAAGACCAATGAGATAAATGGTCTGGTGAAAAAATAGACACTTTAAAAAAAGAAGAATTCCAAAATGCCAATGAATACATGAAGAAAAATTCAACACAGCTGATCATTAGAGAAACACAAGTAAAAACACTGAGATTCCCTTTTGACCCCCAAAAGGATGGTCATCATTCAACATATAATAATAAATGCTGGCATGGTTGTGGGGAAAAGGAAACTTTGTGTATTGTTGGCAAGAACGTGAGCTAGTACAACCAGTATGGAAAGCAGTATGGATTTTCCTCGCAAACCCAGAATGGGTAACTGCATTTGGCCCAGTACTCCCCTTATAGGATCTTCCAGAAAGTTAAAGAAAGAGTTAGAGACCCCGTATTACAATGATGCTTGTGGTGTCTACACCCAATGCAGTCCTGCTTCACCATAAAGAAACATCCACTTGAGTCGTTTGCAGGGAGATGAGTATACTTGGCCCCATAATGTTGAAAGAAATAAATCAAACGCAAGCTTAATTATAGCGTGGTTTCCCTTACATGAGAAACCAAAAACACAATAAAGAGAAACTAAGAGGTGCATAATAGGAAGTAGGGAGACAGATCTTGTGGAAATGGTAAAGGGACCAACAGAAGGGGAAGGAAAAGTGGATGAAAAAGTAATCAAGGTCTCTATGCCCTAACTCACTACAGGGAAATAATCATTATGCACTGCAAACACGGGCTAATAAGATTTCAAAAATAATTATGAAATCTTTTTCAAAGTGTGTTTTTCTCTATCTTCTGAGACATAATTATAATTGTTATTCACTGAAAACCCTATTTAAATATTAAAAGGTATTTTATAGATGAACCATTACCTTAATGCACTCTAATGGAACTCCAAACTAAGAATGTGACTGTATATAAACATAGGTTTGTGTTTCATTGCAATTAGGAAAAAAGCAGACTGTGAAGAAGGCAGCTTGGGGAAGATTTCTTTCCACCATCGGAAGTCAGGTAAAGCATGACAGTTTTTAGTTGTCAGGAATTTGATCCTCTGATCCTAACCAGTATATTAATGCAGTTTTATTAGCATGCAAATCTCATACTGTACTCAAAGTTAACAAACACTCATCTTCTATCACAGCAGAAAATTTGAAAATGTATTTATGAGGTCATTAAAAAACTGGAAGCACACGTTGTGTAGCTGTATTTTAATTACACCCTCCTGACTTTTAATAAGTTTTCTGGAGAAAAAAAACCAAAATCCTTTATTTTAGTATATAATTATTATCAAGAATCATATCTATATAGGTATATGTATGTATGTGTACATATATATACAACATAGATAACTATACTACTAATCTCTGTTAGTTCATCAAAAAGAAGAGTTTGTGCTCTCATTGTTTGATTGCTAGATCATTTTTTATGCCTAAATCTTGTAGCCTGAACAACTACTTCTAAGATAATGATATGCAATACATTGATTAGTGTTAATTTCCTATTTTTTTGAAATTCTGCATTATTTCTATTTTTTGTTTTGTTTTCAAAATAAAAAATAAGAATCAAATATTGCATAATATTGCCTTAGAATGTCTTTCCTATATTTAATCATAATGTGGAGCCATTAATTTACCTTTATGTCTGCAGCTTCCCAATTCACCACTATCTCTTTCTTTTAGTGACCATTAATCTAGATCTTCAACTTGTATGAGATCAGCATTTCTAGGTTACACAAAAGTGAGTTGAAGTCATAATTGCCTTCATGTGCCTGACTGATCTCAGTGGACATAATGATCTCCAGTTTCATGCACATTGTCCGTATTACCGAGTTTCTTCCTTTTTTTTGGTTGAATTGTACTCCAATGTGTATATGAACCACTTTCCTTTATACTTTCAACCAATGATGGACATGTGCTTTTTTCAAGTCCTCATTATTTGACTAGTATTTCAATGAGCATGGAGAAGTAGATATTTCATCAATACATTGATTCATTTCTTTTGAATTCACACACAACATTGGGATTACTGAATTATACAGTAGTCACTTGTTTAATATTTTCAGAACCTGCCATGCTGTTTTTCATAATGGATATATTAACTTCCATCCCCATCATAGGGATGGAAAGTGGCCAAAGATTCCTTTATCTGATCATGCTTGAAAGCATTTGCAATCCTTTCTCTCTCTCCCTCTCTTTCTCTCTGTGTCTCTCTCTGTTTCCCTCCCTATCTCCCCCCTGGGTCTCTGTCTCTCTCTTTCTGTCTCTGTCTCTGTCTGTCTGTCTGTCTCTCTGTCTCTCTCTTTCTGCCTGATTGTACCTATCTGTATGGAGTTAAGTGCTATCACATTATGAGTTTAGTTTCATTCCCCGATTTACTAATGAGGCAGAGAATTTTTCATATAAAAATTGATTAATTCATGCATTTGTGTCATGTCTATTACATCTGTTCTTCATTTATTGATGGTGTTTTTTGGTATCAAATGTGGGAAATTCCTCATACATTCTTAATATTAACCCTTGTGTGATACACATTTGAAGTGTATTGCACCAATCTGAAGGCCGTCTCTACACTCTACACTCAGTAAGCAGTTATTTCCTACTTTTCTGTAATCCCATTTTTTGAGCTTTGCTTGTATTTCTTCTACTTTGTGGGTCATACCACATCAGGCCCCTTCCATTTTCTTCTAGAAGTTACACAGCTTTAGAAAATATCTCAAATCTTTCATCTAATTTGAGCTAATATCTATTATTTCTAACAGATAGGGTCTTAGCTTCATTCATTTGAAACCAAACAATTAATTTGCCTAATATCATTTATTTTTTTGTTTCATGAAAAAATACAACAAAATTTTATATCAAAACAATCACAGAACAAAGACGTCAATATACTGTGCAATGTTGCCTTCAAACTAGTGTAGAAGACAGAATAAAAATTTCTTAAAAGAAGAAACAAAGAATAAGACAAAAGTTCTTTTTGAAGAACTAAAAGTAGTGTATAAATGAAACAAATTACAATGTATATTTAAATATTTTTGGAACGATAAAATAGGCATTTGAGGGGATTACTTGAAATTCACCCTACTGTTCATTTAACAGAAAGAAAGGGGGGGGGAGAGAGAGACAGAGAGAGAGATTCTCTTATGTAGGAAATTATATAATATTTAAGCTTGTTGTTTGATTTATTTTGCTTAATATTATCTTCTCAAGTTTCACTCACTTACTATGAAGGCCTCAAATTTATCTCCCTTTATGGGGGCAGTAGTTCATTTTGCATTGTGTATAAGTGCATTTTAATATCCAATCATGTGTTGGTGGAGATATATGCTCATTCTGTAATATAACTATGGTAATTTGTACTCTGATAAATATGGTAATGTGTTTCCCTCTGAAATAGGACAATTTTCAGTCTTTTCTGAAGAAACCAGGAAGAAGAATAGCTAGGTTAAATGGAATTTTTATGTTTAGTATTTTGAGGAATCACTACAGTGCTTTCCATTGTGGTCATTCCTACTAGTTTACATTTTATCAAACATAGAAAAGTCCTTTGTTCCTCCATCTCAGCATTTGCAATTGGCAGTTGTTTTTCACTGTTGACATTCTTTCTGCAGTAAGATGACTCTCAAAGTAGTTGTACTTTGCATTTGTCTGCTGACCAGCAATGTTCAACCTTTCTTCTCATTTTACTGGCTATTCGTCCTTTTTCTGAAAAGTGTCCATTTGTTTTAGTTGCCCATTTATTGATTGGGTAGTTTTATCTATGGGTCTAATCATTTTGATTTTTTATATGTTAAAGATATTAGTCCAAGGAATAGCTGGCAACAACTTTCTTCAATCTGTATGTTTTCTCTGGATACTGTCTCTTAACATTGTTTCTTTTGCTATGCAGAAGATTTTTTTTTAATTTGATGTTATGCCATTGTTGATTCTAAATATTATTTATTATGTCATTGGCTTTCTGTTCTTGATGTTCTTTTCTATGCCTAAGTCTTTAAAAGTTGGGTGTGTTTTATGTTCCCATAGATTAAATGTTTCACTCTAAAATTAGGTATTTTGCCTGCTTGGATTTTAGTTTAAGACCTAGTGAGATGTATGTGTACAGACTTAATCTTCGACAAGGGGAAGTTTTCTCAGCACCATTTAATTAAGACACTGTCTTTCCTTCAGTGTATTTTTAGACTACTTTGATCAAATAGCCATATGAGCATGAAATAGTTTCTGCTTCCTGTCTTCTGTTCCTTTGATCTACATGTCTGGTTTTGTGCCAGTGCTATGCTGTTTTAATCATTGTAGCTTTATCGAACAGCTTCAAGGGATGCATGAAGATGCCTCCTGCTTTGCTTTTCTTACCCAGGTTGCTTTGGCTAGTCTGAGTATTTCTTGCTCTTTATTAATTTTAGGATTGTTTTCACTAACCTGTGAGAAATTGTTTTTGTCATTTTGATAGGATTGCACTAAATCTGTAGGTGGATGTTGAAAATGTAACTATTTTGACTATATTGTTTCTGCCTATGTGGGAACATGAGATATCTTTTCATCTTCTGATCATTTTTGCATTTCTTTTTTCAGAGAGATGTAATTTTAATTGGGAAAACTTTTCACTTTCTTCATTATCTTAATTTTTAAGAATTTAACTTTCTGATGCATTATGAATAGTATTGCTTACCTTATTTTCTATTCAGTGAGTTCATTAGGGTATAGATATACTATTGATTTTATTGCTGTTTTTGTATTCTTCTACATTTCTGAATTTGCTTATTCATCATAAGACTCTTTGGTGCAGTTTTTTAGTTGTCTGGTAAGTGAAACCTCACATCTTCCATAAATAATGAGAATTTAAAGATCTTAAGTGGTATGTAAATGACATGACAAATTTGCATATGTGGAACATGAATGAGAATTATTGAATGTTGTAGGATGCAGGGTCAAACAAAATGGTGAATGTTTACATTTTAAAATTATATTAGGCTGAAAACACATTGTGGTGAATCCCCCTTAAAACCCTCCCTCTGACTTCAGGCACAAGTATTCCATTGTTTATGCTATTATCTGAAGTAGTTTTAAAGTCCTTTCTCCTGAGTGTCTTTATGTGGTGTGATCAAAAACAGGGTGAGTCCTCATGCCAAGTACCATCCAGAAGAAAGGTCCTCTGTGAAAAGCTGACGGTGAGCTCATCTTCCTTATACACAAGGTCTCGCACCGTGTGACTTCTGCCTCCTATTCAAAGTCAAAAGGACCCTGAGATAGCAACATTTTGAATGGAACGATGACAGGCTCATTAATCTGTAATTCTATATTTCAGCTCTTCATGTTTTATACCATAGTTGTCCACAGATATAAAAACCTAGTTCACCAAAATGACAGCTTGGAATTTCCCTACTTGATGTCATTCCAAATTAAATTCATTTCTGAGTTTTATATGTGAACCAGTGTCCACATTTAATTTTATGTCATTTTATACTTTAGGAAGCAGAATGCTGTTTTATTCATCAAGATCCAACTTAGTGCTTGGGGGATTTAGCTCAGTTATGTAAGTGCCAGCCTGTCAAGCATGAGGTCATCAGATTGATCTCCAGGGCAAAAAAACTAATTGATTTCCTTTTTTCTTGTACTGAAATAGACACAAGTATTTTTATTTAATGTAAGAAAAATAAAACAAAACTGCAGAACAAAATAACAAGAGAATAACAACAGTTACTGCATTGTGTATTATCTTCAAAGTAGTCACTCCATGTATAAGATATAATCATAAAAATTTCTCCAAACAGGGCCAGGGATTTACCTCAGTGGTGAAATGCCCACATGGCAGGCACAAGGTCCTAAGTTCGATCCTCAGTACCAAAGAAAACAATTCTCCCCACAGTGTTAACACAAACCTTTCCTTTCAATGAAATAGGAGAAACTAGTAGTATAACTATCTTGTACTTTTTTTCCCTTTTCCCTTCCTTCCTTACCCCTTCCCCTCATGCCAGTTCCTCTAACAAATGATGGAAGCTCTGCTGTGGGAAAAAGAAACCCTTCTCCACTGCTGGTGGGAATATAGACTGGTACAACCACTGTGGAAATCTGTATAGAGATTAAAAAAGAGAGAGAAAGAGATTTGAGGTTCCATTTGCCCCAGCTGTTTTCCTCCTGTATATCTTTCTGGAAGAATTCAGCACATCATACCACAGCTATATATTTGCACCCACGTTTATAGCAGCACAGTTTGTAATAGCTAAATCTTGGAAACAATCCTAATGTCTATCAACTGAGGAATGGATTAAAAAAAATGTGGTTTTTTTATACAATGGAATACCAGTCAGTCATAAAGAAGGACAAACCTGAGACTTTTGTAGGTCAATGGATGCAATTGAAGACCATACTCACAAGTAAAATAAATCAGAATCACATATGTGAACATGATATTGTCTCTAAAAGAGTAAATAAGGTTTGAAATATACAATAGATATGCTTAAGTGAGACACAATAATTACAGAAATTGATTTCTAAGAAAAAGGGGGAGATATCCACAGGCCTTTTCCAAGGAAAATTGTCTTTGTAGATGACACAGACTGTTGTTACAACAGCTCACAATCTAGAGATGATAACTAAGAATGGTCAAGTCAGAAAGTATGACCATCACTAAAACATTTAAAGTCTTGGAAAAATCTTCTTCAGAGTTTTTAGTAAGTGAAATTTGTGAAATTTGGCCTCACATGTATTAGCAAGTAAGTACATGTATTGGTTAATTTTCTTTCATTGCTGAGACAAAATACCCAACACCCAAAATGAAGGAAGTAAAGGTTTATTTAGCTCACAGTTTGTGGAGGTTTCAGTCCTTAATCAGCTGGTTCCAAGGCAGGGTGACATGGCACTGGGGCAACACTTCAAGGCAGCAGCCACCAAAAGCAGCCAGAGCAAAAGGAGGCAGAGCAAGCCTCTTCTCTTCCCTTATATTGTACACAGGTCAGCCTCCCATCTCCCAGGGCCAATGTAGCACTCACAAAATGTCCTTACCCTCCTTGGCACAGGATGAGGTTATTTACAAAGTAAGAACCCTGGCTCCCTGCTGAGTCTCTCTGTTAAGCTTCTAAACTTCTCAAGTTGACGCAATATATCAACCATCACAGTTCATCTATTAACCATATAAATGGCAGGGTAGAATGCTCTGCTAAGAGAAAGGAGCTCACATCACTCACCCAGAAAGTAGAGAGAGAACCAATGGAAACACTGTGGAGGGCGACGATAATCATTGCCACCCAACGGTGCCCTGCCTCCAACTAGGTCCAGTGCCTAGGGAGACACAAGGCTGCTGAACTCTAATGCAGGAAATCACTGATGAGCTGAGCCCTCTCCTGGTCCAAACACCTTACTCAAACCCCACATATGCACACGGGAGACTTTTGCAGTCATTCTAGACCTAATCCATAGCAAAGTGCAATGGAGCAGTGAATGCATTCATGCAAAGAGTATGTGTGCTTTGAAACTTTAGAGTACTGGAACTACTCTTCTAGAGGATCAGAGGATCTGTTCTTGATGGCTTGACATTACATGAAGAGACAGAAAAGTACTATTACAAAAAAGTACACAGTGATTACCACCATATTGGGCCATGTTCAACTGGACAACTGCACTAGTCATAAAAGTGAGAAATGCTTCACACCACAAATGTGCAATTTAAATCATTAAAGAAATGGAGCACTACTCAGCCATAAAGAAGGATAGACTGGAGACTTTCATAGGTAAATAGATGCAATGTGAGACCAGAATCATAAGAGAAATAAACCAGACTCACATGTATAAACATTGTATTGTCTCCCTTGTGTGAGAAGCTGAAGGAATAAATAAGACCCAAAATGTACAATAGATATTGTAACACAAGAAGAAACTTTAAAAGGAAAGACACACTGGGATGGGGGAATGGAACAAAGAAGGAAGGGAAAAGCAAAATATATACATATATGTGCATATGAATATACATATGTATATGATAGTTAAACTAGATATATTACTAATCTCTCTTAGTTGATTGAAAAGAAAGGTTTGTGCTAATATTGTTAGGACAATTAAACAACAATATTTTGCACTCCAAATAACTCATTTAAAGACACCAATACCAGAGAGAGGTCAGTTTGCCCTTTCCTTGAGTTGGCAGAAGTCATGCTGGGTCTGGAAGGAATACAACAAGAAGTCAATTCACCTTGCCTGTGAGCCGGGCAAACCACATGAGTGCCAGGAAGAGAGACAGACCAATTCGCCCTTCCTCTGAGCCAACTGCATCAAGAACACCCCCACCCACCATAAGCAACCAGCTGGTTCAGCAGAAAGACTGAGCTGATAGCAACTGAGGTACAAAAACAACTAAATGCTTGTAGCGTTTGATTAACTTTGTAGGCCAAAGGCCAGTAGTCTGAGATCTATTGGGAGGAGAACAGTATGCAATATAGTCAACATGGGGGATTTCCTTCTGTTTTGTTTTTGAAATCCAGTATTGTTCTCACTCTTTTGTTTTGTTCTGATTTATTGTTTTTTTATTCAATGTTCAATTTTGATTGGTTTTATTGCTTTCTTTTGTTTGATTTTACTGTGTCTAATGGTATGGACAACTATTTGAAGACACAAGGAATTATGGTAGCCATTGTTGAGTTTCTATTATCCTGATTTGAAGTTCTGTACCACTTTCACTGTTTTGTTTTGATTAGCTTTATTATTTTATTTTGTTAGCTTTTATTCACTTTAAAATAAAAAAGCAATACACAATGCATTCACCATTGTTATCATCCTTTACCTCCTTTTGAAATTTGTTCTCTTTAAAAATAAAAAAAAGAAAGTATATATCATATTGAAATCAATACAGAGAGAGGCAAATTAGTGAATGGAAAGGCTTACGTTTATTCATGGACATTTTCAGTTCAGGGAATGCTGGATTCCCGTTGGGTCATGGGTTAGGTAGTGCTCACCAGAGAAATAGATTTTTTGCAAGTTATATAAATATATAAGGAATTTGAAATAGGCTCAGAGCAATGGCTGCTCACAGAGGCAAGTGCAAAATTTCTGTCCAGGCACTAGAGATGCAGAGATTTCATTTGGCGTCCTGCTGGTCATGGCAGTGTCCAGTGCAAGTCTTTATGAGGAGGCTGTAAGGTCCGCACTGGAAGTCTCAAGGGGCCTTGCTGATGCTGGAGTCATCCCTGAAATGCAGGAGACACCATCCAAAGTGGAAGTGAAGACTGGAGCCCCTCCAGAGAAATGGCAGCAAGTCTTCCTTCTTTGTCTTCCCTTTATTCCATGCAAACTTAAGCCTATTGGTTGGTACCATGCACACCTAGATTTCTTTTGTCTTCAGTAAATCCCTAGAGGCACACCCAGATCTATGCTGATCCTGTTTAGCTGGGTGTTTCTTACACAAATTAACGCAACAAGTTACCTATCACAGGTCCTGGCTGATGTTTATGAAGATGCTTGCCACAAGTGCATTGGAAAGAAAAATTCTGAGTGAGTGTTGGAGGGATTTTTAAATGTAAAACATTAATTTTATCACTATCCCAGAGGAAATCTACATGGATATAGGTAAAGAAGTCAGAGAATGACATCATGGAGTTTATCCAGTGTTCTCAGTTTGTGGGATTTAAAATGATATAGAGTAGGGCTGGGGATCTAGCTCAGTGACACAAGCACCTGCCTGGAAAGCATGAGGTCATGAGTTTGATCCCAGGTACCAGAAAAAAAAATAAAGATATAGAGTACATTTAGGGAAATACTAGCGATGAAATAAATGGCTATTTGGAGCATATTAACAGGGAAATACAGGGCTACAGAAACAGGTTGAACAATCATTTAAATATGCACAGAATGTCAGGAGATTTATAATCCAGTATTCTATTTTAGTTTTAATATTTAAATTTGATTAGGTGCGGGCACTGAAAACAATGAGTAGAAAGTTCATATCATTCCAAAAAATCTGGTATTCAAATCAGCAATATCAAAGTTAAATGTGAGCTGTAAGAAAAAGGCACTGACAAAATGATTAAAAATGATTGAATTAAAAATGATTTTTAATCTACTTTTTTAAATAGAAAGTGTGATTATGAGTATGCAGTTTTATAGTAAAGCCTGGATTATATCTCCTTAGTATAATTGGAGTGTATATATGTATTTTTTCTTTTTTGGTACTGGGGGTCAAACTCAGGACTTTGCACTTGCTACGCAGGTGCTTATGCCTCTAAGCTATATCCCTAGCCTGGAGTGTATATTCTTTTGAAAATTCTTGCTAAATAATTGTCACTTCAACTATCAGAAGGGGAGAACTACCATAGATAGTGAAGATCTCTAGTCAAGTAGCAAAAAAGAATGTACAGGAAAGAGACAATGATCTTTAGGACCCTCAAAGAATTGACAACAGAATTGATTGTGCCAAAGCAATAAAGAAGAATTCTTTTAACGTATGTCTGTATCTGTTATGACTTGTGTCTAGATGTCCCCCAAAGCCTCTGGTGGTTCAGACGTTACTGAATATAGAGTGTGTGATGCTGGCATATATTCATGGTGGATTGCCAGGACCAAGGGCACTAGGATTAAGGATGTGGGTGCAGCCCACCTTGAGTAAGCTGGTTAAGGGACAGAAGGAGCTGTAGTCATCTTTCATTGCTTTGCTACTTTCTGCCCACCGTGAACTGTTTCTCCCCTTCCATGTCCCTCTGCCAAGTCTTGGAGTCAGCAAACTATGGACTGAAAATCCCTAAACATGTGAGCGACATAAACATTTCCTCCTTTAGATTCCGATGACAGGAGTTTTGTCTCAGCAGTGACAAAGTAATTAAGATAGTGCCTTTCTAAATGCAACCAATGATACATAGAGATCTCCTGAAGTATTTCTCTCTGTCATAATTAGGGTTGAAAAAAGGACAGGTATTAGGAACAGGTAAGTGATACAGCCTCAAAGTCAGACAGTTGTAGTAGAGGAGCCTGCCAGGACAAACATGCAATTGAGTGTAAACGTGAGATCATCAGTGATTTGAGCCCCTCGGGTGTGTTGTAATGGTTTAAGGTCCTCCAACTGATTTGTGAAGAACACAATCATTATACACTGCAAAGAAGCACTAATAAGAATTAAAGTTGCAAGTCGCAAAAGTATATAATTGGGATAAAAGTTATTAGAGGAAGCTATGCTTTCACAAAGCTGGATTGCAATGAAGGATTGTCCACACATAATTCTGTAGTGACCAACAGTCAAGAAATTCCATTTTCACAAGTGTTCTGTATTGCTAAATAGTCCACTATTTCAAAGAAAAATCTATCAATGTGTGATTTTTATTTATTTATGTTTTTAATGTGTGATTTTTAAAAATGTAATATATCTACAAATCATCTCAGTGGTAAATGGGAATGAACTATGACAACCACATCATAAAAGGGTAAAAGATACAGTTGGAATTAATCAACCAGAAAGAATATTACCCATGCACTAAGGTTGAAGCCTTGTAAATTTTTGTAACACAAATAAGTCAATAGTTTCATAAAACTTACAAAAGGACTCATTCAAAAAATGGTAAGATGGACTGGGGCAATGATACTTAGGAAATAAGCGAACATTTTCAAGAATCCTATGGGGAAAAATTGCACTTCGAGGATGTTTTTTCAAAATTTATCAGTTGTTCTCATTAAATACTGGAAATTTCTGGTAAAGCATTTTTTAATCATTGGTACCTACATTAAGGTATTAAAAATCACCTTTCATTTCAGCTACAGAATTTAATGATACAATTCAAAACACTGCTAGACTTTCAACTCAAACTCAACACTTATTTTTGTATTAGTCATCAATAAACAAGTATGGGTTTTTGTTTCAGGCTATTGAAACTCAGTGATAGCACAGATGTGAGAGCATGCTGTCTATTTTTGGTCTAAAAATCATAGTAAATGTTTATTATACTTTGAAATCCTTACAGGTAGATAGTACAATGTGATAGGTTTAAAGATCATAGGTGTCAGTGTCAGCAATCACAACCATTAAGAAATCTCCTATCACTAATTATCATTACCATCAATTCTTCCAAGTTGGCAAAAAGTTCCTTCAACATTTGGTTAAAAAATAAAAGGTATTTGTAGACCTGGGAAAGATCCCTGAACAAAGTAGCAAGGAAAAAATCCTTCCAGTTGAAATATGTTTCTTGATTATAATACAGAGTCTCCTGGGGTACTTCAGGGTAAATAGGAGTTATTGTTATGATGCTCAAAGAAAGTTTTCTTAGTGGGGGAAAGGAGAAAAGCAGGATGGGAAAAACAAAGCAAAACTGATTGAGTTTTGTTGCTCAACCAGGAGGCACAAAAATAAAGAGACAGTCGACAGGAAAAAGAAGTTTAATACGGGCATGGAGAGAGTCACCACAGGGTAAGTGATGTGCTGGCTCTATGAGGGGGACAGGAAATGTGCTGGCTTATATACATCCTGCAGGGGGCCTGGTTATAGTGTGTGAGGTAAGCTCATTGGTGTGCTGTGGCATTAGGGGATTGAATAATCTTTGGTGTGCAGGCAAGGGCTAAGCATTGTGGGAGGAAGAAGTCACAGGGTCTGCTGGAATGCAGAACATTCAGCCATGATGACTCTGCAACTTTGTAGTCACCATCTTGTCCAGTGGGCAAACCTATCAAAAATATTTTGTTTATACATATATATGTGTGTGTGTGTGTGTGTGTGTGCATGATAACTAACATAATTGTACTACTAATTATATTAGATCACTGAAAGAAATAGTGCTTATATTTTGTGATCAATTTTGCATTTCTATATCTGGTAATCTGACCAACCATTTTGAAGACAACAATATGCAATGTAATAGACATTGTTAATTTCCTATCATCTTGTTTTGAAATTCTCTCTCATTTTTTTAATTCTCCTTAAAATAAAAATAAATAAGAGACATTGTTTTTACCTTTGGAAAGCAGTTTTAAGAGATTTAAGAATCTCTTAATGTTAGTGAAATAAGATGGCAGTTTGTGATACTCATCTTAGACTTCAACTCTGCTTTGGAAGTCAGGATGGGAGAGCAAGTGAATGTGGCTGTATCAGTCAGGGTTTATGAAAGACACAGATATAACACAAGATAGACAAATGCATAAGAAATTACAAGATTGGTTCGCAATGGTCAGCCACAAAGTCAGATGAGGGAGCGTGCAGAG
>RJWT010015443.1:0-20430 GCA_004365215.1 Cuniculus paca | reverse complement strand
TGTTTTGTTTTGTTTGGTTGTGTTTTTTTTTTTTTCAAAATAAAAAAAGTAAACAAAAAAAGAAGAATGAATTTTAGGAACAATGGAGGTTATGAGCAGGATGTATTTATTGAAAGAGAGAAAGCTTCTGTCTGAGAGAGAGACAGAAGGAGTCCTGAATGGGTTGCCCTATTTTATTTAGTTCTTTTCTTTCTTATTCCCTTCTTTTTTTCAAGAAGGATAAGGAGGAAGAGAAGAAATAGATTTTTACAATGCCTGTGTCCAATTGCTTGTTTCTAATATATAAAAATAGTATTGATTTTTAAAATTGTTAATCTTGTATCCTGGGTTTCTGCTTAACTCATTTATTGTAACTGGTAGATTTTTCATAGATTCTTTGGGACACTTTTTGTATGGGCAACCATATCATTTGCACTTGAAAGCAGTTTTACTTCTTCTTTTCCAACATATGTGTTTATATACATTTTTTTGCCTTATTATAACAGGTAGTATGACCATTTATATATTGCTGAACAGCAGTGGCGAGATTGAATATCCTTGACCTCTTCCTCTTATATTAAGAGAAAATCGCTCAAGTCTTTTGCCACCCAATATGATGTTAGCTATAGATTTTTTTTTCCCAGATGTCCTTTGTCAGGTTTGGAATTTTTCACTCTGTTTTTAGATTTCTGGAAATTTTTAATATATGAATATTAAATTTTGTCAAGTTATTTTTGGCATTTATTGAAATGACTGCATGTTTTTTTCTTCTTCAGTTGATTGGTATAAAGAATTACATTTTTTAATTTTTAGATGTGAAGCTGGCTTTGTATTTCTAGTATAAACTCATTTGATTACCATACGTTATCATTTTCATTCACTGCTAGGTATTATTTGCTAATATTCAACAAATTATCATTTCTGTGTTTATGAGGGATATCAGTTGTTTGTTTTCTTTTTTGTAAATTCTTGTTCTTGTTTTTTGTCAAAGTAATATTATCATAAATTAATTATAATATGTCCTTTCCTATTTTCTTTACTAAAATTTTTTGTATAGAATCAGCATTATTTTCCACCAGTGATGCCATTTTTTTTTTTTTTTTTTTGCGGCACCGGGGATTGAACTCACGACCTTGCGCTGCAGGCACTTAGGCCACTGAGCTAGATCTCCGGCCCCAGTGATGCCATTTTTAATGGTTAACCTTATGTGCAAAATCAGCTAGGTCACACTACTCAGGTACTATCAGTTGGATAAATATTATTCTGTGAAGTTTTTTTTAGATGAGTTTAACATTTAGATCAATAGACTTATAGTGAAGCAAATTACTTTCTATAATATGGGTGGGTTTCATCAAATAAATTGAAGGCATTCTTAGCGAGACTGACTTTCACAGAGGATGAAGGGAATTCTGTCATCTAATTAGTCTTGGACTTGAAAAGCAACTCTTTCTTGATTACCTATCCTAGTGTCCTAAACTAGATTTTGAATTTACTAATCTCTGAATTTAAGTGAGCCAAGCCCTTAAAGATTTCTGTCTGTGTCTGTGTCTCTTTCTCTGTCTCTGTCTCTGTCTCTCTTTCTCTCTGTCACACACATACACACACAAACACACACAAAACTGTGTTTTTACCTTTAGAATACCATAATTTATCATCTAAGCATGGAGGTTTTAAGATTAAAGATTTTCAACTATTAATCAATTTTTTTACTATTTCTTTTTGAGTGAACTTTAGTAGTTTCTATCCTCCAAAAACATTGTCTACTTATCTTTGTTAAGAATTTATGAGTGAGCCAGGCCTGGTGGTGCATGCCTGTAAACCCAGCACTCAGGAGGATGAGACAGGAGGATCATTGTGAGTTTGAGACCAGCCTGGGCTACAAAGTGAGCTCAAGGCCAGCCTGAATGGCATAGTGAGACCCTGTCTCAAAAAGACAAGGGCCTTGGATTTAACTCAGTGGCATAAGCAACTGCCTGGCAAGTGTGAGCTCATGAGTTTGACCCCTGGTACTGGAAAAAATAAATAGATAAATAATAAATAAATAAATAAATAAATAAATAAATAAATGAATTTATGAGCATAGGATGGAAGCCACTCCCCAACATGGGCCAATGAAAGCCCAAATGTAGGGGTGAGAACTAGGATGGAAACCACACTCGCCCACCCCCCACCCTAGCCTCCCGGCCCACAGGCCAGGAAACAAGAACACCACCACCACTACCACCAGAACGCCACAACCACCCCTGTGGTAAGCAACCAGCTGATTTGGAGGAATGCAGACTGAGATGATGTCAACTGAAGTAAAAAACAATCTAAAGCTTGCATTGTTTGATAGACTTTCCAGGCCTAAAGATGGTGGTCTGAGCAACTATTTAGAGGATACCCATATGCAATAGAGTAACAATGGTAGATTCCCTACTGTCTTAGTATTGAAAATCCAATGTCGGGTTCTCACTGTTTTGTTTTGTTTCGTTTTATTGTTCTATTTTGTTCCCCTTAAAATAATGAAAAAAAAAAGAATTTATGAGCATAATAGTGTTTGTAATGATTCTTCATAATCTCATTAACAATTATAAATTGTAATGTATACTAACATCCCACCTTTTATTCCTAGTATTGGTCAATTTCTCTTTCTCTGTCTCTTTGTTTCTGTCTCTATCTCTGGGCTAAATAGTGATGTGAAGGCCAACCTGAACTATATGAAGAGGCCCTGTCTCAAAAAGACCAAAGAAACAAACAAATGAACACCCAGAATTTAGCTTACCTGGATACATTCACTATCTCTTTTAATCAAATTATCACTTAAGCTATTGAATTAAATCCTCAAATATTTAAAAAGACTATATGTGATACATTCTGAGATTAAAATTTAAGGAACTATATATAAAACTTTCACATATAATACCTTTTTTTGTTTATTTATATTTATTTATTTATTTTTGCAGCACCAGGGATTGAACTCATGACCTTGCACTTGCCAGGCAGGCACTTACACCACTGAGCTAGATCCCCAGCCCTTGTCTTTTTCAGACAGGGTCTCACTATGCTGTTCAGGCTGGTCTTGAGCTCACGTTGTAGCTCAGTCTGGTCTCGAACTCACAATAATCCTCCTGTCTCAGCCTCCCAAGTGCTGGGATTACAGGCGTGAGCTACCACACCCGACTTTGTTATTTTATTTTATTTTATTTTATTTTATTTGTGGCACTGGGGATTGAACTCATGACCTTTTGCTTGCCAGGCAGGCACTTAGGCTGCTGAGCTAGATTCCTGGCCCCTGAGTTTTTTTATTTTAAAGAGAAGAAAAAAAAAACACAGAAAATAAAAATAAAAAAAGAGAGACGTACAAACAAGAAAAACAAAAAACCTAAAACAATAACAATATAGGTTTTCAAAACAAGATGATAGAAATTTAACATTGTTTCTAATATTACATATTGTTATCTTCAAAAAAATTGCTTAGATTACCAGATATAGACATGTAAAATTGATCTAATTATGTAAGTATTAGCTGCTCTTTTCCAAGAAAATAGAACTGGTAGTATAATCATCTTAGCTAGTTTATGTATATATTTAAACAAATTTATAGCTTTTTCCTTCCTTGTTTTCTCTTCTCCCCTATACCAGTTATTACTTCCCTTTGAGCAGTTTCTTACCCTTTTGCAATTTCTATCTATTGTAGATTTTGGATCTTATTTACTCTTTCAGTTTCGTACACTAGGGAGACAACACAATATTTACACATGTGAGCCTGATTTATTTAACTTAAGAGTGTGGTCTCAAGTCTCATCCATTTACCTATACAAGCCTCGACATGACTTTTCTTTATAGCTGAGTAGTACTCCATTGTGTAAAAATGCCATATCTTTTTTATCCATTCCTCAGTTGATGGGCGTTTGGGTTGTTTCCAAGATTTGGCTATTACAAATTGTGCTGCTATAAACATGGGTGCACATATATCACTGTGGTATGATGTTTTCAATTCTTTTGGGAAAATTCCCAGAAGCGAGATTGCTGGGTCAAATGTAGCTTCTAATCCTAGCTTTTTCAGGTACTTCCACACTCATTTCCACAATGGTGGCACCAGCCTACACTCCCACCAACAGTGGAGAAGAGTTCCTTTTTCCCCACAGCCTCTCCAGCATTTGTTATTGGTCGATTTCTTGATCTTGCCCATTCTTTCTGAAGTGAGATGGAATCTCAGCATTGTTTTAATTTGCATTTCTCTAATGACCAATGATGTTGAACATTTTTTTCACAAATTTATTTGCCATTTGTATTTCTTCATCTGAGAAGTGAGTACTCATTTCAGATGCCCATTTTTGAATTGAGTCTTTGAAATTTGGGGGCCTGATCTTTTTTAATTCTTTAAATGTTCTAGATAGAAGTCTTTTGTCTGAGGGAGAATTGGCTGAGATTTTTTTCCCAATTTGTGGGTTTCCTTTTCAGTCCGTTGGACATTTCTTTTTCACATGCAAAATCTTTTTAATAAGATGAGATCCCAGTTGTTGATTCTGGGAAGTCTTTCCCATGCAGTTTGATTTTTAATAAATTCTCTGCCTACCCCTATGTCTTCAAGGTTTCTACCTACTTTATCTTCCAGCAGACTTAGTGTTTCTGTTTTAATATTTAGATCTTTGATCCATTTTGGCTTTAGTTTAGTGCATGGTGATAGGCTTGGGTCTAGTCTTAGTTTTCAGCATATGGAAAGCCAGTTTTTCCAGCACCACTTATTAAAGAGGCTATCTTTCTTCCAGTGAACATGTTTGGCCCCTTTGTCAAAGATAAGGTGGCTGAGTGTGTTTGTAATTGCAGTTGTATCCTCTAATCTATTCCATTGATCTTCTGGTCTGTTTTGATTACAGTACCATGCTGATTTTATCATGGTAGCTTTGTAGTATAATTTCAAGTCAGGGATTGTGATGCTTCCTGCCTTGCCTTTGTTACTCAGAATTGTGCTTGCTATTCTAGGTCTCTTCTGGTTCCATATGAATTTTAGGAACAATTTCTCTAGATCTGTGAGGTATGCTAATGGTATTTTGCTTGGAATTACATTAAATCTTTTCAATTTAGGGAGAATTGCTTCCCTTTCAATTTCATTGAGGAGTTTGAGACATGTTCATATTAAGTCTTCCCTAAATTTCTTGTAGAATTCAACAGTGAATCTATCAGGACTCAGGCTGTTCTTTTTCAGTAAGGCTGTAATTACATTTTCAATTTCATTAACTGAAATTGGGTTATTCAGCAGTTTTACATCTTCTTGATCCAGTTTTGGTAATTCATGTTTTTCTAGGAATCTGCCCATCTCTTCTGTGTTATTGAACCTATGAGATTAAACTTTCTCAAAGTAGGTATTGATGATCTTCTGTATTTCCTCAGGGTCTGTAGTGATTCCACCCTTTTCATTCCTTATTCATGAATTTGAGTTTTTTCTTTCCTTTTTTTGATATGGTTGTCCAGGGGTTTATTAATTTTATTTATTCTTTCAAAGAACCAGCTCTTTGATTTATTAATTCTTTGTATTGTTTTCTTGGTCTCAATTGCATTAATTTTCCAGATGACTGTGAATCCCTGGCCACAACCTCCTGGTCCCCATTGGGCTCAGAGGGGGTGTTCAGTTGTGGGTGGGCCACGCAGCACAGTTTCCCAGTCCCACATACAATGTCTTATCTCAGTACAAATTTTTGTACTCAGTTTTGCTGCATTATTTTAGGTTTGGCTGATGTTCAGTATTTTGTGGATAATCCTCTTTTTTCATCTAAGTCAGTACTTCTAAGATATGTTTCTTTGCCCTTAAAATTCAATTTTATAAGGATATGTGTAGGAGAATTTCTTATCATTAATTATTATTTAAAACTGTCTGAACTTTTGATCTGTAGGAATGCATATTTTTTCAAACCATCTATCAAATTCTTAATTTTTGTTTATTTTCCATTAGTGTTCAGATATTTAGGAATGTTTGCTCCTTTGTTCTCAAAATTTAATCTTTTTGACATTATCTCTGTACTTTTATTTTTTATTCTAAAACAAAAAAAATGATGATACAGAATTTCAAAACAGAATAGGGGACTGACAATGGTTAATATGTTGAGTATTGTTGTCTTCAAAGTAGTTGTTCAGATTACCAGACATATGCATGAAAACATGATAAAACGATGAAAGTACAAACCATTCTTTTTGTTGAACTAAGAGATTAGTAGTATAATTATCTATTACATATATATAATTTCTTCTTTCTTTCTTTCTTTCTTTCTTTCTTTCTTTCTTTCTTTCTTTCTTTCTTTCTTTTTCTCCTCTCCTTCATCCCAGTTGTTCCTTCCCTTTTTAGCCATTTCTTCCCCTTTCACTTTTACAACATCTATTGTATGTTTTGGATCCCACTAACTCCTTCAGTTTTTTATATTAAGGAGGCAACACAATGTTCACCCATGTGAATCCAAATCATTTCACCCATGAGCATGATCTCAAGTTGCATCCATTTACCTATAAGAAACTCGAGATTATCCTTCTTTGCAGCTGAGTTACATTCCATTGTATAAAAATACCATATCTAAAAAAATAAATAAATAAAAAAATGCCAGGCAGGTGGTTCATGCCTGTAATCCCAGCACTCGGGAGGCTGAGACAGGAGGATTGTTGTGAGTTCAAGACCAGCCTGGGCTACAAAGTGAGCACAAGGCCAGCCTGAATAGTATAGTGAGACCCTGTCTCAAAAACACAAGGGCCAGAGATCTAGCTTGGTGGCCTAAGTGCCTGACTGGCAAGCACAAGGTCATGAGTTCAATCCCTGGTGCTGCAAAAAACAAACAAACAAAAAACCCATATCTTTCTTATCCATTCTGCAGTTGATGGGCAAGCTACCCCTGCTTTTTTCTGGGTGCCCTTCATTTGGAGCATTGTCTTCTCTCTTCCAGCCTTCAGTCCATGAATTTCCCTTCGAGTCAAATGTGTCTCTTGTATACAGCACACTGATGGATCCTGTCTCTTGATTCATGCACTGGCTCATCTCTGCCATGATATCCTCTTGCCATTGTCCCCCCAATTTTCCCTTCCATTCAATTGCTTGCACTGCTTAGTGATCCCTCACTGCTACTGTTTCTGGAGCTGTGGTCTTTGTCTTTGTCTCTCTAGAATATCCTTTGGCACTCTTGGTAGGGTTGGTTTGATGGTCATGAATTCCTTCAGTTGTTCTTTGTCATGGAAGTATCTTAATTCTCTATTAATTTTGAAAGATAGTTTTGCAGGGTATAACAATATGGGTTGGAAATTGTTTTCTTTCATGACTTGAAATACTTCACTCCAAGCTCTTCTTGACTTGATGGTTTGTGTTGAGAAGTCTGTCATTATTCTGATGGGTTTTCCTTTACAGATGATGTTTCTTTTCTCTAACAGCCTTTAATATTCTGTTCTTGTGCTCAGTTTCTGGGAACTTGATTACTATATGTATGGGTATAGACTTATTTTGGTTATTATATGTATGGGTATAGCCTTATTATGGTATATGCCCCACTTATCCATATGTCAGGTCCTTTTCCCATGCTTGGGAAGTTTTCTGCTATTACTTCTGTAAATAGTCTTTTTATGCCTGGCTTGGTTACTTTTTCTTCATTGCTGAGACAAACACCTGACACCAAAATGAAGCAAGGAAAGGTTTATTTAGCTCACAGTTTCTGGAGATTTCAGTCCATAATCAGCTGGCTCCAAGGCAGTGTGGCATGGCACTGGGGCAGCACTTCAAGGCAGAAGCCAGAGCAAAGGAGGGGAAAGCCTCTTCTCCTCCCTTAAATTGTACACAGGCCACCCTCCCAAACCTTCAGGGTGGGTGTAACACTCACAAAATGTCTTTGCCCTCCTTTGCACAGGATGAGGATATTTACAAAGTAAGAACCCTGGCTCCCTGCTGAGTCCCTCAGTTAAACTTCTAAACTTCTCAAGTTGACACAATGTATTAACCATAAGAATGCCATTTGTGTCAACCCTTGCTTTTCTGCTGATACTTATCAGTTTTAAATTATTTTTCTTTGCATTGTCTTGCAGCCATTGAATTGTTATTTCCTTGTTCCTTGTTATTTTTAAGAGATCTTTCCTTTTGTGATTGTTAGCTGCCATCCCATCTTAAAGGTCTGAAAGTCTATGTTCAATTTCTTTCAAGCAGTTTTGCCAGCTTTCAATGGAGTTTTTAATTTCCTGGTTATCCCTTTGAATCTATTTCATGCAGTGTAATTCTTTCCTATATTGTTCATTTAAGGTTTTCATCATTTTCCTATGCTTTTTTAAAAATCTATATCTTCTTTAGATATGCTCAGTAATTCTTTCATTATGTTTGTCATTTCTTCTCTTACTTGAGATAGTATTTCTGATCTGATTTCTTTTACAGCCTCATGAAGTTATTTCTTGACTTCAGTAGCCAACATTTCAAAAATTTCAGGTGTGCATCTTCCAATTTCTCTCATGTCTATGTCTCCTGGACTTGTTCTGTGTGGAGGTCTGAGATTGCCTTTTGCTTCTTTGTTTTGACATTTCCCTGAGTTCCTCTGGACAAGCCAATTGTGGGGTCCTGCACACTTCCCAGGTTGGCTGCCCATCCATATTGCAGGGGAATAGGCCAGGTACCCGGGTTTCTCCTAACCTAAGTTCCCAGAGAGATAGTGGGGTGTGGGACAGGTTTCTCCAGACACATGTCCTACACTGAGACTCCCCCAATGGTAGTAGGCATGTTGGGGCATTGCTGGGTGCTTCTCCTGGCTCACACTGGCTATAGGTCCCCAATGGCTGCTGGCAAGCTCACAGGGGTGTTCTCTGTACTTGTACAGATCTTCTCAAGCTAATACTTTACATTATTTCCCACTTTTTGGTTTACTTTTTATTCAGATAAAACTTTTACTTTTTTATTTTTTTGAACTAGAAATCAAACTCAGGACCTCACACTTACCAAGCAGGTGCTGTGCCTCTGAGCTATACCACCAGATATAACTTTTATATAGTAAAGGACATGTATATAGGCAATGGGCACACATATGACGTGAGGGTTTCTAGTAATCAAAAGCCTCCCTCAAACCTTTCTTATCAGCATCTCAAAAGACACTTTACTTCCAAGTTCTGTCACCTAGTTTTAGTAGTCCTTGAACTTTATGGGACCAAATAATATGTACTTTATTTAGGTGTTGCTTCTGCATTTGATATTTGAGAAATTCTTTTAAGTACTTATTTGCAGCTGTAGCTCATTAGTTTTCATTGTATCAACAAATCACAAGAGTTATCCATTTTACACCTTAGTTACTTTCTCACCTGAGACACAACACACAATACCCACATTTTAAAGGAGAAAAGTTTTATCTTGGCTCATAGTCTGTAGAGGTTTCAGTCCAGAGTTAGGTGGCTCCAAAGTATTGTGGAATCGCAGAGGAGAAATAGCTCATGGCATGATAGTAGGAAGCAGAGGGAGGGAGAGAGAGAGAGAGAGAGAGAGAGAGAGAAAGTTGAGAGTCAAGGAGGAGCTGAGAAAGGAGATACAAATTTCTGGTTCAGTCCCACAGTGACCACCTCTTCTGACCAGTCCCCACGTCCTCACAGCAAGTCAGCTTTAATGCTTTCATAATCCACTCAGTTTCTAAAGGTCCTGCCTATGATCACATGAGGATTTAGAGGGGCATCTATATGTAAACCATAATATTCTGCCTCTGGCTCCCAAAAGACTCCTGCACATCCTTTTGCACAAAATGTATTCAGTCCCTCCGTAGGAGCTGCCAAAGCCCAACAGTTCTAACATTGCTGAAAAGTACAACAAAGACTCTCTGAGATTTAAGGCAAATGCTTAACCATGTGTCTCTGGAAAAAAAAAAGTTAAACATTGTCAATATACAAAGGCACAGGGTAAATATATCCATTCCAAAAGGGAAGAACAGGAGGATAGAGAGAAATCAGACCAAAGCAAGACTGAAACCCAGCAGGGAAAACATTAAATCCTATAATTCTAGGTGAAACATCTGGGGTAAGCTGTGATCTCCATAGAGTTTGAGCAACCTCACTCCTGTGGCATTGCCGATTGTTGCAGCACTCATGGTTTACTCTCTTGGGTCGACTTTGCTGACTCCTTGCAGCTTTCCTCAGATCTTCCATGTTCCTGGATTCTCTGATTTCTTGGGTTCTCCACTGCACTTTCAGTTTCATGCTCCCAGATTCGTGCACTGTCCTCTCAGTGGCACACTGTCCAGCCTCCCAGGCCTTCTTCTGAAACCTGGCTGGAAGCCTCCCACAACTCTTGCATTCCACGTTTCTATAAAACCAGTTCAATGTGGACAATGCCAAGGCCTGCCACTTTCTGGAAGAGTAGCCAGCCTTCCTTATATCACAGTGGAAGAAGTTTCTGAGTGCCTGGGTAAGTGCTAAGAACTAGCTTCTGGGAAATTCTCTAGGAGGCCTTTCCTGAGTATGGTGCCCTGGGGAATCTCTTCTCAAAGCAAAGTCTTTCACTTGTACAATTTTGAGCCTGGGAAGGGTAGAGTCTTGCTGGTTCTTCACATGACCTTAAGCCATTTTTCCTATGGTCTTGTTGTAAATACTTGACTTCTTTTAATGCTAATGATTTTAGCAACCAAGTTCCCCTCTGCTCCATCTTCACAGGCCTCAACTTTACTAGAGCTTTTGGTCAAACTCAAAACTTTTCAAAAGAGATTAATCCTTCTGCTTTTTAGTATAAACTTGACCAAATGCAGTATCCGTGTCACAGCCTCAACATTGGACTGCTTTAAAATTTCTTACACCAGATTAATTAGCCCATTACCCCCAATTTCTTTCTCCTGAAAAGTCTCAGAACATGAGCAAAACATAGACAAATACTATATTCTACCAGAGCATAATACATGTGGTCTCTAGTTCAGAGTCCTTCCTAAACAAAACCTCTTGAGGCTAGTCTTTACTGCCTGCAGTACTGTTAGCATTTTGGTCTTGTGAGGCCTGACCAGAATCTACCACAAAGCTCTGCTTACAGCATCCTAGGGCTGCTTCTCTACCTGGCATCTCTAAAACTTTCCAAATTCCTCCCGAATCTGTCTTTGTTAACTCTCACCACTAAACCATAATACCTAATATCCACAATTTAAAGAAGGAAAGGTTTATTTTGGCACATAGTTTGTAGATGTTTCAGTCCATAGTCAGCTAGCTCCAAGAAGAAATAGGTCATGACATGGTGGCAAGAAGCAGAGAGAGTAAAAGGAGGAACCAGAAAGAGAAATATGCATCTAGATATAAACCATAAAATACTTGATGGATATTTGAGTTGTTTCTAATTTTTATTTATTCGGAATAAAGCTATGACATTCTTCTATTCTTGACAAACACAGTGGTACCTAGTGCATGAACTTAATTATTTTCCATGATTCTGGTCATAGAATTTTTTCCATGACTGTATGTTTGCAATTTGGTTGCAACCAGAATTGTGGAACAAATTCTGTGACCAGAACCATGGAAAGAATTAAGTTTATGAATCAAGGTACCACTGTATAAACTCTCATTCTTCCTGGTCAAATTCCAATGATGAAATTGCTGAATTACAGAGTATAATAAATGCAGCTTTAAATTCAACTGCTGAGGTTGTTGTTTTTGTTTTCAATTTTACTTACATTCTTGATAAAGTCAACCAATTCTAATGTAGAACCACAACATTGTTTTGTAAATTAATACATATGTAGATGACTAAATTTCACTCAAATTATTTCCACATGCATTATATTAAGTGGAAAGTTCCTCACAGACTCTAACAAATGCTGTTTTTTATGCTTCATTTCCAAAGTTACAATGATTTTTCATCTTCCTGTGAATTTTGTTTTGTTTTTTGTTTTTTGAGACAGGGTATACTATGTAGTCCAGGCTGGTCTTGAATTCACTGTGTAACCCAGGCTGGCATCAAACTCGTGGCAATTCTCCTGTCTTAGCCTCTTAAGTGCTGTCTTCTGTGAATTCTCATTACTATTGTAATAGGACGTTAGGGTTTGCCTAACTGAAACACCTTCAACCAAAAACTAAGTCTTTGTCTTCCTTTGCTTGTTCTACAAATGCTTGTGCTTCCTGGTATTTCATCTTTGGATTCTTTTTCTTGTTACTCTTTATTCTTCTTCAGACAATTTCAACCATACCCTTTGATTCTGACAAATGCTGACAGGCCCTTACTTAGTAGCTCCAACCCTGATTTTCTTTTCTTTTCTTTTTTTTTGTGGCACCGGGGATTGAACTCATGACCCTGCACTTGCCAGGCAGGCGCTTAGGCCGCTGAGCTGTATCCCCAGCCCCCAACCCTGATTTTCTTGCATGTATATTTGCCTGCCTACTTTCGAATATCTACAAGTTTTCCCAACTTGTCTGACTTATTAAATCAGTGTTGTTATATTTGCCCCTTTGTTTCTCTCTATGGTTGACTCCGTTTGTAAAAGCCTATTTTCCAAGCCACAGATATAGGAAATGTTCCAAGTTTCTCTACTTCACACTTCATATTCATCGTATTCTATGAATTTCAATTCTTAAACATCTATTGATATTCTGCTTCCCTTTCCCTTTTTCTATCATTAGCTTAGCTCAGAACCTTGCCTACATGATTGCATTGGCCTTTTTTTTTTTTTTTTTTTTGTGGCACCAGGGATTGAACTCACGACCTTGTGCTTGCCAGGCAGGCGCTTAGACCGCTGAGCTAGATCCCCGGCCCTTGCCTTGGCCTATTTACTAACCTCTCAGCATTATACTATCTCATATTCTCGACAACATCCCTGCCCAGGTTAGAGTTTTATCTAATTTGTCTGCTTTTCCAACTATGTCTTCCACTTGTCCTTACCTCATTTCCTACATCCCAAGTGCATCTAGATACCAGCAGTTCTTTGGACAAATTATTCTACTTAATAATTACATGTCATTGTAGATGTTTCCCTCTCTGCATGAGTACCTCCCTCCCAGGGCCCCCGTCAGATAAATTTATGTTCCCTTATGATTTTCAAGGGACTTAAATTTCCTCTTTTGATGCTCCTGTCAAATGGTATTTGGTTGAAACACTCTTGTGTTTTGTCTTTGCTAGTCTTTAGGATCCTAGTGTTTCAATCAGTGCCTAAATTCTAGTGATTGAAATTTTAGTTATAAACAATATTTTACATCATGTTTAGGCTTGTGAAACTATTCAATGTGTATTATTTACTGTCTATGTTGTCTCATTTAGCATTTTCAAAAATAAGATAACCAATTATAGCATCTATCTCATAAAACAAAAGCCATTCTTGGCTTTATCACTTTTTGGAAAACAAAGAGAGCAGGAGAGAAGAAAATGTATTTTGTGTTACCATTTATGCCTTACGATAAACATATTGGTGATGGGTTTCATAAGCTCATACAATTTCTTACAAAAACAAGTTTCTTAACTCCAAACAGTTCTTTTAAATCTGGAAGTTGAAGATTCTATTGCATATATAAATGTCTTAATAACTTTTAACAAGAACTTTATTTCTTTATATTGAGTAGTAGAATCTCACAAGAGAAAAAAACCTAATCCTTAAATACAACATAGTTAAATTGAAAATAATCTTCAAGAATTCAAAAATTAGAATTGAGAGTCCCCCAGATTTAGTCAGTCAAGTTTATCACTATATTGGGAGGTTTGCTTAATTTTCATTTACATACTTACTTTACAGGAAACTTTATTCAGGGTAAATTATAAATTAACAAATCTTTAAAAAATTAGTCTCACTTTTTCAGACCTTGAGACACTAGAATGCCTCTGTAAAAGCGCATCAGGGATAGAAATGAATACAGTAACACACTGAGAGCCAATCTGAATTCTAATGGAACACTAGCTTCATTTCCATAAGGCACCAGTTATGAAATCTAGAGAGTTCTATTTCCAAAGCTTGAGCTTTAAATCTACTGCAGATTAGGTCATTAGGAGGAGCTGATGGGTTCTGTATATTTGAAGACCCACTAAAATTTATCAAATGAAAATGTAAATAGCCAATGTGCTCAACTTCACTAGCAAATCTCAAAAATGCTTATCCAAAGAACAATGAAGTCCCATACTTTGCCTATTAGATGGCAAACTTTTAAAAAGAATATAGTGACCTAATTTGGTTAGGATGTAGAAAAACAGATACTTTTCTAAATTGGCAGTGACAGAATTTATTTGTACTTTTCAAGATTCGGAGTGGTATTCAAATTATAAATACTTTTCAACTCAGAAATTCTATTTCCTGTTATTTATCCTAAAGAAACACAGAACGTGTATGAAGAGGCACATATAAGAATTTTTATTATTTCATGGTTATAATCTTGAAAGATTGAAAACAACCTAAACTCATGCAAAACAGCAACATAATAACATAAGTTATGATTCATAGAATGAAATATTCTGCAGCAATTACAGAGGACAAGTGAAATCTAAAACATGAAAAGCTCTTGAGGGGATACAGTTCAGGGAGTCAGAGAAAAGAATAAGCTTTGGGATAAAATACAAAGTAAGATGTAGTATTTGGGAGCTAGGGATCTAGCTCAGCGGTCTAAGTGCCTGCCCGGCAAGCGCAAGGTCGTGAGTTCAATCCCTGGTGCCACAAAAAAAAAAAAAAAAGATGTAGTATTTGGGATTTGAAATGCCCCTAAAGATCCACGTGGCAAAAGCTTGGGCCCCAGAAAGTTCCTTTTAGAGATGAATGCCCAAACTGCAACCCACAACCCACATACTTATCGCAAATTGCCAATATTGCAATTAAACCTGCATACTGAGGTTTTAGTTTAGAAAAAAATTACTCAGACATTAACATCTTTTGTCTTAAAAGAAAAACAAATAACATGTGTGCCATAGGTTTACCACCACTGGCTTAGGGAGACATCTTTTGGTCACTTGGCGGTATGTCCTTGGACAGGGTTGTGGGACCACGGTCTTTTCCTCTCTCTTGCTCTTCTGCTTCCTAGAGAGTTGATGAGCAGTTTTGCTCCATTACAGGCTCCTGCTTCGATGTGCTGCCTCTCAACAGGCCCAAAAACAAAAAGGATAAAATGATCATAAACAAGAATTTCCAAAACTGTAAAAATCAACCTTTTCTCTTTATAAGTTATCTCAGGTATTTGTTATAAAAAACCGTATCACTTAAATAAATATTAATGCACTGTAAAAGGTGTAGAAGTATCCATTTGAAACCAATGATGGTGTCTACTTCCAGAAAGAGGATTAGACTTGAAGTGGCAGTCAAGATGTACTTTACTATCTTACTATTTTGCAGAATGTCTTTATGTATTACTCATATGTTTTGGAAAATTGTGAACTAAAAATGATTAGGAAAAAGGACAATTAAAATGGAAACATTAAATATGCTGGAAGATAGAATAGGTAGAACTCTTGAAGACATTGGTGTAGGCAAAGAACTTTGTGAACAAAACCCCGATCACACAGGAACTATCACAAAGAATCAACAACTGGAACCTTATTAAAAAGCTTTTGCACAGCAAGAGAAACAACCAACAGAGTGAAGAGACAACCCACAGTGTGGGAAAAAATGTTTTCCAACTGTTCCTCAGACAAAAGGTTACTTTTTTTTTTTGCGGCACCAGGGATTGAACTCATAACCTTGCACTTGCTGGGCAGGCGCTTACACCGCTAAGCTAGATCCCCAGCCCCAAAGGGTTACTACTGAGAACATATAAAGAACTCAAAAAAATCAGACCCCCCCCAATTTAAAGACCTAATCCAAAAATGGGCATCTGAGATGACTACACACTTCTCAGTTGATGAACTACAAAGAAGAAATAAATATATGAAAAAATGTTCAACATTACTGGTAATTTGAGAGATGCAAATTAAAACAACACTGAGATTCCATTTCATTCCAGAAAGAATGACCAATATCAAGAAACCAACCAATAACAAATACTGGAAGGTCTGTGGGGAAATAGGAACCCCTCTCCACCGTTGTTGGGAGTGTAGACTGGTACAACCACTGTGGAAAGCAGTGTGGAGATTCCTCAAACAACTAGGACTAGAGGTCCCATTTGACACAGCTATTCCCCTTCTGGGTATCTTCCTGAAAGAATTAAAAGCATCATACCACAGCAATATATGCACACCCATGTTTATAGCAGCACAGTTTGAAATAGTTAAATCTTGGAAACAGCCCAAATGCCCATCAACTGGTGAATGGATAAAGAAGATGTGGGTTTTTTATACAATGGAGTACTACTCTGTCATAAAGGATAAACTTGAGGCATTCCTTGATAAATGGATGGACCTTGAGTCCACACTCTTAAGTGAAATTTATGACTCACTTATGTAAATACCACATTGTTTCTCTGGTATGAGAAACCAAAAGTATAAATAAGAACCAAAATGTAAATAGGCATCCTGACGTAGGAAGAAAATGCTCGCCGGGCGTGGTGGCTCACGCCTGTAATCCCAGCTCTCGGGAGACTGAGACAGGCGGATCGTTGTGAGCTCAAGACCAGCCTGGGCTACAAAGTGAGCTCAAGGCCAGCCTGAACGGCATAGTGAGACCCTGTCTCAAAAACATGGGCCAGGGATCTATCTCAGTGGCCTAAGCGCCTGCCTGGCAAGCGCAAGGTTGTGAGTTCAATCCCCGGTGCCGCAAAAAAAATAAAAAAGAAAAAGAAAATGCTCAAATGGGGAGGGAAATGAGGAAGGGGGAGGGGAAAAGGAAAGAGGGTAAAAGTAAAAAAAAAAATGAGAAAAGAAGGGAAAAACAGCGGGGGATTTAGCTCAGTGGCCTAAGTTCCTGCCTGGCAAATGCAAGGTCAGGAGTTCGATCCCTGGTGCCAAAAAAATAAAAAAGAAGGAAAAAACAAAGCTTTTGTAAATAGGGAGAGTAGTAGGAGGGATTGAAGGGAGGGTAGAAAAATGGGGAAAAAGAGTCAAGTTATATCTTGGACAGCTACAAATTCTCTACAATGAATGGGATCATTACACATATCTAAAATATACCAATAAAATCTGATTTAAAAAAAAGAAAAGAAGACAAAGTACTCAAACAGCCTAACTACAAAAGGATTAATGCAAGTGTCCACCAAATGAACATAACTTTCCAAAAATAGTTTTGAAGAAAATTCTTTCAAAACTTAATGGATCTCTTTGGATGATAAAATGATGGGTGATTTATTTACTTAATGTTTCTTTCTACTTTTATATTTTTAAAGTTTCCTATAGTGGAAACACATAAAGAAATTGTTAAAAGGCTAAGAAATGGTGAGCAAATTTCAGCATGCTGCTATCTTTAATTCTTTCCCAATCTGACAGGGCATAGCTAACTGGGGTACAGTTGGCACTCCATATTTTAGATTCCACACTAGTAGATTGAACCGATTATGGATTGAAAATATTTGAAAAATAAAAACTGAATTATACTGAGTATGTACAGATATTTTCTTGTCATGATTTTGTAAACAATACAGTAGAAGAATTACTTAGGTAGCATGTACATAGTTTTCATATCATAAATAATCTAGAGATGCTTTAGTCTATATAGAAGGATGTGCATGGTTATATGTAAACATTATGCCATTTTATATGAAAGACTTGAGTATCCGAAGATTTGGTATCTACAAGTTTTCTGGAACAAATCTCCTGTGGGTATGGCTGAGGAATGACTATATATGGAAATTTCTAAAGAAAAATTTTCATGGGAAAATGACATCTGAGTATCAAATAACCTCTCCTGACAGTATGTGACACAAATGTACTAAAAACTAGTCATGAAACAATTTCGATTTAAAATGGTTTAAAGTCCCTGATCTGTTGTGTTTGCTGATTTCTGTGAGATTAAAGCTGAATTGTATCCCCTAAAAAGATATGTTGAAATTCTGATTCCCAGAATGTGGCCTTATTTGAAAATAGGGTCATTGGAAATGCAACTAGTTAAAATGAGGTCATCTTGGAGTAGGATGGGCCGTTAGCCCCACAGAACTTTTAAGAACAGAAGAGGGGATTTAGCTCAGTGGCACAAGCACCTGCCTGGCAAGTGCAAGGTTGTGAGTTCGATCCCTGGTACCAAAAACAAACAAACAAACAAAAAATAGCTTATCAAGAAGAACAGAAGAAACACAGAGATAGATATGTGCAGGGAAGATGCAATGTGACCATAGAGGCAGACAGTGGGGTGACATGTTCCCAAGCTAAGGAATGCCAGGATCGATGGCCACCACTGGAAGCTCAGATGAGGAAAAGGATTCTTCCCAGGAATTCAGAGGGAACAAAATTCTGCTGACACCTTTTTTTTTCTTGCTGATATCTTGATATCAGACTTCTATCCTCTAGAACTCCAAGAGAATAAATTTCTGTTGTACAAAGCCACCCACCTTTTTTGGTACTTTGTTACGGTAGTCCTAGGAAATGAGGACATGTGGTATAAATACCTCCATCATGACCAACTGACATACTTCAGTGAATGCAGAATTGGGAAGGGATGTGCATAACTGGGGCCCATCACAACGTGAGATGGCTCCAGCACACGCCTAAACAGATGACTTACGGCTCACCTCAGGTAGTGCTCTAAGTTTACTCAGAGAAGAATTTGACATAGGTTTGACAGAGAACCTTCAAAGTAGAATTATCGCCCATGGATACTGTCTTATACTGTATGCACTTTAGTTTTTTAGATCTTCATCTTGTGTTCAAGGAGTCCATTAACCAAATTCAGGCCTACAGAAACAAATGAGATCATGAATGCAAAAGTACCTGGTAACTATTCAAATATCAATGGCAACATGCGGAAATATTTCTCAAGTTATTCTGTTGAAACATATTCCTGTATATATTCAGACTGGTTCGGTTAAGAGTTGTAAAACTACTCACCATTGATGTATCCTGGATCAAGAGAGACAAACACAGATACGAATGTCAGGACACTGGGATCTTCATGCAGACCCTCTCCTCCTATCTCCATCTGCCCATCCAGGAGCTTGGCTTAGAGTCAGTCATACCAGGGTTCCAATTTCAACTATACCATTTAGTCTTTGATTTGGGACAAATTACTTAACCTCTATTAGCCTTGGTTTCCTCATCTGTACACAAGTAATAATAATATTAGAGCTGAACTGAAAAGTATTAATAATAGAATATAACTCAGAGGGCAATTATGGGGAATAACATACTTAACACTGTATCTGACATATAATAAACATTCAATAAATAGTAATTAAGCTATAGCAGCGACACCTTGCCGTAGGAGTTTGGAATCCAGGAGGCTGAGCAACAGAGTAGACAGAGCACAGCTACAGAAGCTTGTTCATCGGGTCTGACTGGGACAAGAAACAAGTGAGGTGCCATGCACTCCACATTTCTACTTTGTGGCAAGTTGAACTGGGGGAGCACCTGCCACCTCTTTGCCTGATTTGACCTCTACCACCTCCCAGAAAATTTAGTACCTGAACTCACCATGGTTATTTATCTCTAACCAAAGCAAATGTGCAGAGTTGAGAGGAAGCAACAAATGTGAAAGACTGAGCCAGAGAACAGAAAGCATCTCTAAAGAAGTCTGTGGAGCCCTGTGTTCCAACAGGCTCTGGAAGCCAGGTTTGCCAAATCCCATTTGGGGCAAATGTGATTCTGTAAGAAGGAGTCCCCGGGTGTGACTGCTTTGCAGCCTTCTGATTTCCTGGGAAGTGCAGAGTTTATCATATCTGATTACCGGGGAACTCCTAGAGAGACTTTCATTCCTGATTCTAGAGAATTACTAAGCAGACTTTTTCTTTAGAGTAAAAATCACATAATGCCAGTTGTTGGATGTGGATGAGGGAGATGTAAACATATTTTGTGGTTTAGCCTAATTTGTGTTTTTGAAATTCTCCATGATAAAACCTCAAAATTTTGACAATTAATTTAAAAAATGAAAAAAATTTAAAAATAACCAACAACCAGAAGTGTTTTCCCCCATCTCTTTTCTGAAGCCCACCACCACTTCACCATCCACACAATCATTAAAATCTGTATTAAGAATCATGTTTCTGCTGGGTGTGGTGAAGCACTCCTGTAATCCCAGCATTTGGGAGGCTGAGGCTGGAAGATCGTTGCAAGTTCGAGACCAGCCTGGGCTACAAAGTGAGCCCAAGGCCAGCCTGAACTGCATAATGAGACTCTGTCTCAAAAAGACAAAAAAAAAAAAAATCATGTTTCCCGTTGTAATAAAGTGCCACACCAGAAGTACGATGCAGACATAGTTCTGAGATTCTTGAAGCTCCAAAGTTTCCTTATTACAAAAGGAAAAAGAGTGCTCTTCAAATTCACATCAGATTGTATCCTTCCCTGCTTGAAACCCATTACTAGTTTTCCAAGGTAATGTCCACTCCTTTGAAAGGATAGCAAATCTTTTAGGACTAGGATCCAGCACCTGTATTTACTCTCCCATTGGTAATCTTCATTTCCGGTCTCCTGTTCTCCTTTGTCCACCCGCACAGAGTGATATGTTGTTATGCTGTTTCCTGGAGGCA
>RJWT010015442.1:0-20437 GCA_004365215.1 Cuniculus paca | reverse complement strand
ACTCTTGTTTTCTCACATGAAATAAATTATATAGTATTTAAGCTGTGTGTCTGATTTATTTCACTTCAGCATTATGCTTTCAAGATGTATCCATTTTCCTACAAATGGTTCGAATTTATCTTTTATAGCAGAGCATTATTCCATTGTTTATAAATAACACATTTTTGTATCCATTCATCTGCTGATGCATATATAGGCTGCTTCCAAGATTTAGCAATTATGAATTGTGCCTCTGTCAACATGGTATGCATATATTGCTGCCATATAATGTCTTTAACTCCTTTGGAAAGATACCTAGAAGGAGAATGGAATTTCTTTTTGTTTAGTTCTTCGAGGAATCGCCATACCAATTTTTAGTTGGTAAACTAGTATAACCACTATGTAGGTTCTCACCAACAATGTAGGATGGTTCCTTTTTTCCCACAGCCTTAGCAGAATTTATTATTATTTGATTTTTTGATGTTTGCCATTCTTTCTGGAATGAGATGTACTCTCACTGATGCTTTAATTTGCATTTCTCTAGTGGCAGCAACATTGAACAGTTTTTCATGTATTTGGGAGCCATTTTTACTTCTTCTGTGAAGTGCCTGTTTGTTTAAATTGTTCATTTTTTGATTGGGTCTTTTATTTTGGGGTGTGGTTTACTAATCTGCTAGGTATCTCTTAATCTAGTCAACTGACATTCACCGTTAAATGTCACAGTGACTTATGGGTTTTTATCAGTATCATGATGAATTATGCCTTTTTATATACTAGAGATGTTCCAACTATTGTGGTCATTGTTCTCTTTAATGCTCAAACTGTCCCATCTTAGTTCAGTGGTAGCCCTTACAAGTTTGCTTTTGTGTCCTTTTGAGATGACTTTATTAGTTTTTAATAGCTTTATTACTTTCTGACTCAAAAGATATCCTATGTTTATCTTGTACTTTTTCTGATCCAGAGCTAAAAGCAGTGATTTCTACAAAACGTCTTGATTTCTTCTGTGGCAATTGTTATTTAGCACTTAATTCTAAGTGTAAGGGTGTTCATTGATTGGTATTCCCATTGTATCTAGGCCTTTAAAGGGGGCGGAACTTGGAAATAAATATATTTTTGTAAAAGAAAAAGTTTTGAGGCTTTTCTAATTTAAATTTCCATTTGTGAAGTTTTAAGTATGAGTATATAGTCCTTTTATAATACTGAAAATTGTACTTCATAAGGGCACAATTATTTGCTTTATCCCACAATGGAATATAAGTGATTTAAAAATAACAATGTCAATATTACTACTATCAGTAAGGTTACTGAATGCAATGTAAGAATTCTTTGTGATTTTTCTTCCTTTTTTAGAATATATTCTAGAAAGAGAAAACACTCAAAATAGAGTATTTTAAACTTGGTGGCCTGTACTTTTTAAGTTGGAAATTTGTTCTTCTATTGTTTCTTTTTAAAAATATGAATATATGCACGATGATGTTATAGTTAGCATATAATAATTTTTAAATGGCATACAGTAAACCATAAATAGTTTTTTACATGTTGCTTTTATTTAGCAGTATCTCTTTGGAGGCATTTCTGTTTACAGCTTCATCCTTTTTACAGCTGCATTGTATTATCCTGTACAGAGATACCACAGTTTATCCAACCAGTCCCCTAAAGTGGATATTTAGGTTGTTTCCGGCCTTTTGTTATTAGAAAATAATACTGCAATAGGTAATTGTGACCGTATTATTTGCATTTGGTCAAGGCATCTTTGAATTAAAACCCATATATGCTGGATTAAATATGCCCATAAAACTTGCTCAGTATTGCTAAATTATCTCCATAGAAGTTCTACCATTTTCACATTCCCAGCAGAATTATTGGAAACTGCTCATTTTCCCATTCCCTTTCCAAATGGTCATGTTGTCAAAGTAATTTTGCTTTTTTCTTATTATGAGCAGGGTTGAACTTCTTTTCGTTTCTTGGAAATACCTGTTTATAATTTTTACTTATTTTTCTATTGTATTATTGGTCTTCTCATCTCTTTGTTATATGTTGCAAATTCTTTTTTATTTTTTCAGTTTGATATTGTAATTTGGCTTTACTTTTTTTTGTTTTGCTATGCAAGTTATATATTTTTAGTAGACAAATAAGAAAGTTTTTCCCACTTTTGGTTATAAAAAGTTTGATATTTTTTTCTTCTAGTATTTACATCAGTAAATATTGTCTTTAAAATGTTTTTATTATAGAATTTTTCAAGCACACTAATATATAAAGAGTAGTGTAATAGGTTCAGTTTATTCCTCAAGCAGTTTCTATAATTATCATTATGCAGTCTATCTTGTTTCATCTTTACCTTTCTCTAATCTTCTATCCAATTATTATTTTTAAATTATTTTTATTAGTGATTATTAATTTTATAAAATATTGGATTTTAATGTTGTACTTTCATGCATGTATGTATTTTGAGCATATTCTTCCCCCATTAGCTTCTGTTATACCTTTGTTCTCTCCCTTCTCTTCTCTTCCTCTCATTTAATAATAGTCTCCCTTCTACTTTCATGTCATCTTTTAAAAATTCTCTGTTTTATGTTATTTTAACGAAAATCTAAGTATACTACTTAATCTGTAATTATTTCAGTATGAAAACAGTCTTTTTAAAGTTGCATTTTATGCTTGTTGCTACCATATAGAAATGCAGTTAATATTTGTATATTAAGCTTTTATCTTGATTAAAATTTGCTTTTAAAAATAATTTGCAAGAAGTGATAAATGTTTGAGATGATGGATATGCTAATTACCCTGATTTGATCATTACACATTGTATACTTGTACTATGAAATAATACAGTGTATCCCATAAATATGTACAATTATTATGTGTTAATTAAAATAATTTAAAAAGCAAAAGAATAATTTGTAAAATTATTTGAATTTCCTAGGTATAGCCTTTATTATGCTAATGGTACAGGGAGTAAGTGTAAATATAGAAGAGGAGAGTACTGAGGACTGACTGTGAGGCCACTCCAATATTAAGCAGTCAGAAACAGGGGGAGCAAAGAGATGGAGAAGGAGGCACGACCATGAGCTGGAGAAAAACCAGGAAGGCACGGTTCTGGAACCACATGTGACATATATAACATTTTTAAACACAGTCTTTTTAATGCGAAATCTTTGAAATTTCTATAATTACAAATAAAAAAATGATGATTAGTAAATGAGTTTTTAATGTGTACATTTTATAACAAAAAATCTGTTAAGAGGAGACTGTCACAATTTCCAGAACCAAATAATGTGTATGCTGAGATTTTGTAGGAATATATGCGAATGTTCTAACCAGAGGAGCTCCTCTCTGTGTTGTTTTAACTTTCCCTGAGGAGTGGTCTCTTGGATAATTGTGTCTGCTTTTTGTCTTTGCTGGAGCTACCATTGCTATAGGACTGTGGCTTCAGGCTTCTTTCTATCTGGGATCATTTTGTTGTTTCCATTGCAATAAAAAGAATCTTTCTAGAAAAAGAACACATAGAAAGTTGAAGGAATGACCAGCTTTTCATTGATCACTTAGCCTGGTCTTCCATTTTGATGGATTTCAGGATTGTTTCTCATTGCCCTGTATTTTGTGTATGGAAATGAGTTGGGTGACGTTTCTAGATTCTCAATTAAATTTTATCAAACTGATTGACCATGTCAATTTTGCAAAATCTCACTCCCTTCCAAACTTGGTGCATAGTAGGTATTCAGTAAATGTTTGCTTAGTTGAGTTGGAAGCTTCCTTTTCTAATAAGGCAGGCACAGTGCTTTCAAAACAATAGAAGATTTTATTTTGAAACTATCAATTTCTGGAAGGAGGCTGCTGTTTTAAAATTACACACATATATGTACTCCAGTACATGTAACAGTGAAGCATACCTAAATTACAAATTATCATCTCAAAAAATTTAAAGTAGTTTATCCCTATTGGTTTTCCTTTCCCATTAAAGTCATCATCTGTTTGCAGAGCAGCATTAACAGCCTAAAAGACATGGCAGGGAATTGAACAAATTGAACATTCATAGTAGACAGATTTTCTCCTTCTGTGTGTATGGATTGGACATGACTGTGAACAGTTGGAGGTCAGACCATCACTAATATGTATAAAACTTTTGATGCTAATTTACCATTAAAAATATATTAATTTTTGGCAGAGGTGTGAATATCCTTGTCTTGCCTAAAGCTGTATTTCCCATGGTACATAGAAAGTTAAAATCCACAATGGACCAATCTGAAAAGCAAGTAAACTTTTTTTTTTAATTAAAGTACCACATTTGTTTCTTGCTGAAAATACATATATGCACTTCATTTTTACTCACTAGAAAGGCTCTTGTAAAAGGCTAGGATGATCAGTGAGGATAAGAGAGATCTTATGAACAGGATCCAAGCATCCTTTTATGGCTGTGTTGGAGAGGTTTCTCCAAACTGGTTTCTTCAGTTGCCATTTTGGCTGTGCCTACCCAACTTCAAACAAATGTCTTGTGAGTGAACAAGAGAGTGACAAATAATATGAGTGACAGTGTCTTAGCACATAAGTAAACAGTGTTCTTTAGAAAGAATCATCTCTTTAATTGCTGTAAAACAAATGTCTACTGTTAAGTGATAGTTTAGGGTTACAATTGGCATTAGGAAGCAGTTGGAATAAGGAAAGAAGAGAGAGAAATATCCAGTTAAAAGCCACTTTACCACTGGCTGTTTTCTAATGGGCATTTAAAATCTGAGTTTTAACATCTTTTCTAACACCAAGAATTCAAACTATACCAAGAGTAAATATTGTTTCTCAGCAGAATGACCTATTTTGGCAGTGCTGGTTTTATGTGATACATATGGGAAAACAGGGATTTTATTTTATTATTGCAACAAAACACAACTATTTTTGACATGTTGACGTTTGACATAAAGTGACATTGATACATCTTCTCTGAATAAATATTTCTGTTGTCTTGCTGAATGGCCTTAACCCAATTCTCATTAGTGTCCCTTTTATTGACTTTGTTCCAGTGGTAGCCCTTAAATTTGAAGACTGATTTTGGCTTTTAATATGTTATTACTAAAATGTAATGAAATAAAATGAAAAAAATCCTTGAATACTTCAGAAGCATACCCCCCCCACAAGATAAGCATTAGTTATTGTTTAGCTTTGAACTGTTGATTTTTTTTTTCTTGTTAGTAAAATAACACTTTCAGCTGAACTGTGGCTCTGGGGACTCTACAGAAAAGCATGTTGAGTCATTTCCTCCCAAATATGTTGCTTAAATAGACTTAGTAAGATACTCAGATATGTAAAATCCTGTGAGTGAACTATGAAATACTATTTGGAGGACAATCCAGAGACTGTGGTGATATTTGACCCAGTGAAGTGTTGTATCTTTTCTTTATATTAAGCATGTGGGACCAAGTCACAAGACTTTGTTATTGTGGGCATTGTTCTATAGATACAAGTTTCTTTGAGCACAAGATTGCTCTCTTTCAAATTCTAGCCTTCTCATACATAGTTGGTACCCCAAGAATATTAACACACCAAAAAATATGAATTTTTTTCAAATTTATTTTATTGATTTTATTTCAAGGATTAAAAAAAAACAAAAAGAAGAAGAAAAGAAAAAAAACTACAACAAAATTTCAAAACAAATCACTTAGGGGGCAACATCTTCATTCAATTGTCTGAACAATACTAGCACAAATCTTTCTTTTCAGTGGACTCAGAGAAATCAGTAGTATAACTATCTTAACTATTTTTATATACATATACATAAACATATACATTAAAAAGTATGAATTTTTGACAGGTATAAAGCGTGTCTTGTCTAAGTCTTTATTTATTATCTATACGGAGATAAAATCTTTATCAAGATACATTTTAATTGGAAAAGCAAGTAGTCTTCTAAAATTTCAAGCTGTTATCAAGGACCCAACCTGGGCCAGATGTTGTGGAAATTAAAAGAAAGCTGGAAGTCATGACCCCTTTCCTCCAGGGAGACCACTGTTGTATAAATAATACTTAAATAATCAAACACTGAGCTCTGTGGTGGAGACCATACATGATGGAAGAACTAGAGAACAAGAAAGGTCCCTGAAAAAGTTTCAGTACTTCATTTAGCTGATTCTTAAAAAGAATATCAGTGGAGAAAGGTATCCTGAGCAGGTGTAATAACTGAAGCACAAACACTGTGATGGGAAGGGAAACAGTAAAATGAAATCATGACCAGAGTATGGCATTTGGCCCATCATAGAGAATACTGAGATATTCATGGTTAATGTGAGAAGTCTTGTTTATTCCTTAAGAATTATGTGAGAATTACATTAAAACACAAGAGGTCATGTAAGAATAAATAATTAAGATTTTAATACTTGACTTTAGTATCTACTGATTTGAATTTTAAATAGGAATATGAGAGCCTAGTTCTATTAATACATAAGATGGTTTTCATTGTTAGACTGAAAGCATTACACATAATTTTCTCAAATTTACTCTCTTCCTCCTCATCCTCCTCTTCCTCCTCCTCTACCTTCCCTGCCTCTTTCTCCTCCTCCTTCTTCATGTACTGGGGGTTGAATCCAGGGCCTTTGTACTGAGATAAATTTCCAGCCCTTTTAAAAATTTTTTTATTTTGAGACAAGGTCTCACTAAGTAGCTAAGTCACCCAAGCTAAGCATGAACTTGCAGTCTGCTCACAGAGTGCTCATTCATCTATCAGATACCTGGAATGAAGAGACAAAACCAAATCTTCTCCATTACTGTCTTACGCAAATTATGGTATGCTAGAATTTTTCTGGTTGACAAACCTGAGCATTCATTTGAGTAAGTCAAAAGGAGCCCTGACAATCTCTGTGTCCACAGGCCTCTTTGTTTTCCTCTTTCTTTATCTAGTGTTCATTGACAAAGAATTCTAACACTTTATTTCTGATTTCTGATGTTTCAAGAAATCATAGCATTTAGGAGGGAATTTCACCCATTTTAGCATTTTACTTCTCCAAGTTTCCCACTTTTCCTAAGTCAGACAACCACAAAAAATTTTCTTACACGTACAGCATTGTGCTTGCCAGGCATGGTGGTGCACACCTGTAATCCCAGAATTTGAGAAGCTGAGGCAGGAGGATTGCTGCCAGCTCGAGGCCAGTCTGAATTACATAGTGAGACCTTGTCTCAAAAAACTGAAAACTAAAAAAAAAAAAAGCAAAAAACAGAACACTGTGCTTGCTTATATACATAAAGCTCTGAGTTTGATACCCAGCACCACGAAAACAAACAAACAACAAAAACAAGAAAACAAAAACACTTGGGTCTGAAAGCCTGCTGCAATCCCTGGGCTGGAATGATTATGTCCCCCTCATAATCAAGATGCTCCCTCAGCCTATCCTCACTACCTCCTGCATCTCCCAACCTACTCCCCGTATTTTACCGGTGATTTTTTTTTCTGGCCACTGCATGAAGGCAAATGATAATGGGGTGGCTCAAAACAAAAGTTTAGTAGCATCTATGAAACAAATTTTCAGTGTGATTTTAATGTGAGGACTCCGGGAGGTAAGAATGAAGCAGGAAGAGACTTGGCCACATTTGCCTTGTGAAAAAATGGAATGTGGAGAAGTATAGCACTTTTTTGAAAAAGGAAAAGGGGCAAATGGTTCTGAGCATTGGATCTATTCTTTTCTTTTTGCAGGAATTCTGTTGTCCCCTTAGAAAATAAAAAAGCTGTTCCAAAGCACATTGGCACCCGTGTGGCACTGCTGCCTTCTCTTGGCGCTGCCTCATCCTGTTGCTGGCAGGACAGAGCATGGACCTCTTTAGCCTCATCCTCTGTTGTTTTCTGCACAAGAGCCAAACATTGTGGCTACTCACGAGGCAAGGCTGGCAGCTGAAGAACCCAGATGCCAAGCTCTGGACTGGACTTCTGTTCGGTTTGTGGCTGGTCCCTTCCCTGGCATCTGCCCTAGCTTTGCAGCAGCCTGTGCCCGTCTGCAGAATTGGGCTCAGGATTAGGCTTCTGTTGGCTCTCATGGATGTTCGGTCACTGTTTCCCTTTTGAATTATCCTTGATTATGAGGAATGTTCCTTTATGACACATTCCTCCCCAGTGTCTGCTCAGACATTGTGCCCTTGCCTGCTAAAAAGGGGGGTTTTCTCTTGAATTATCAGCCATTGTGAGCAAGAAAGATTGTGGAATGGGAACATTCTCCTTCAGGTAGGAATATAAAATGTGATACAAAAGCTGTGTTTCAAACACAAACCCTTATTGTCTTTCCTTAGTAAGAAGAAAGGTTCTGAACTAAGTTAAAGGTAAAACAAAACACAATCCCAGAAACATGGAAAGTTCCAGAAGTCTCTTCTTTAGTTTTAATTCCTCATATTGTTTTCCAGAAAGTTTTGACTTATAAAAGGGAGGGTAGTTTTCCCTGGTCACAAGGGGTAAGAACACATTTATGGTATTTACCAACACACAGAGAGTGAGTCAAGTTCTCACTTGGCGAGGAATATTGAACTACATTCTGCTGGTGGAGGTCAGCTGGTAAGTCTGACAGTTTCTTGATGGAGCTCAGGGACATTGCCACTAGTCACAGGAAGCCTCCTGCTCACCTGAGAAATGAACTTAGGTAACACAGTCCACCGACTAGAAAGGAAGTTGAATATAACATGCAATTCAAAAGTACCTTTGAAGTATGTTTGCACATCCAAGAGCCTTCTGACATTTGTTTATACTCTAGAACTTTTCGTAGGTGGTGATTGTTCTTCAGAAATACAGATTCAGTGTGAAGGACGAATTATAGATAAATAGAAGGCGCTTTGCTTCATATAACCTCAGTATCTAAATGACCTATCAGGAGTTTAAGTAAGCTCAGACCAAAATCCCAAATCTGTCATTCCACTGAGATGAATGATTTTTTATTGCTCAGTTTCTGCAGCTGGAAAAGGCATTTGCTCCAGTGGCAGTCTCTTTAGCTTTATGAAATCTCAGTGAAAGGTAAATTTTTGAAATTGGGCAAATTTAAATTTGTTAACTTCATGACTTTCAGTAAATTCTTATACTTCTTTAAACCTCAGCTTTCTCCTCTGTAAAATGGAAGGTTAACAGTACCTATTTCATGAGGTTGCTGTATTAGATGACAAATACATGTATAATGTGTGGCATAGAATAAGAACTAAATAGGTGTTGGCTAATGTTAAGATTTCCTATAGGCTGGGATAAGAAGAACACCACCCTACCTCTTTGTAATTTTATTCTCATTGTTGACCCTAAAATGTATTAATCGTTTTATTAATGAGGCAGAGCGGTGTTCTTGAGACCCTCAGGACTGCATGTAACATGGTGCTAGATAGGATATGTGATGATTAGTTTGCTCCGTGAATCAGTGGGCAGGATAGATCTTTTTATCTCATTGAATGTATTATTTAGAAAATTAGGTTGAGATACAGACCATTCAGAAATTACTGTCAAAATAGTGACCTTGAGGTGCTAACAAAGCAAACTAGAAGCCCGCAGTAGATAGGTACAGAGGAAATAATTCTAGTAAATGTGCAATTTCCAAATTTGGATCTGTGGCCACCCCAACACAGAAAATAAAGTTACTGACTTATGCAGATGCAAAGCACACTGAACCAGAACAATAGTCATTAAGTGGAACTTTAACATCATTCGTAGCTTCTAGAAATGGAAGCCCGTCTCTAAGTGTAAAGTATGAGGCAGTGTCTGGTACACTTTTTCTGTAAAGGGCCAAATAGTAAATATTATACATTGAAAGTCTCATGATCTCTCAGGGTTTTAATGACAAGTAGTTGTAAATAATATGTAAAGGAATGTAGCTATGTTTCAGTGAAACTTTGTATACAAAACCAAACCATGGCAGGATTTAGCTCATCCATGAGCCATAGTTCTCTGATCTGTAATATCAATGGGTTAAATATATGGTGAGTCAATAGATAGAATTTTATCATGTAATCTGCTTTTAGGTAGGCCATATAGTCCTTAAATGAGGCACCTCTCATTTCTTATTTCTTTTTGGGTAATAGGAAGAACTGAGATACATGGATTTTGAGGGATGTGAAGAAAGGACTAAGAGGCTATAAGCCTAGGTTCCAAACCCCATATTTATATGAAAAGAGGCAGTAATATGAGAATAGAGATGAAGGGGTAGATTGAATGCTAGTGCTCTGGTACAAAATCTATTCCAGCCAACCATTGGAATAGGGAACTTGGGCCCACTGTTCCAGAAATTTTTCAAAAGAAGCCAGAAATCTGGTAAAAAATCTCCCGATTTTTCAATATTGTCTTACCAGTTTTAAAAACATTGTCCTACTAAACATATGTATGGTTGAAATCTAGCCTGCAAACAGTTTTTTTTACCTTACTTTCAGCCTACATCTTTTCACCTCCAAAAACTGCTCATTTCCTTGAAGTGGTGCTGGAGTCTCAGTTTTACAAGAACTGATCAGATTTATGTCTGCTTCCCTAAAATCTCCCCGCTAGTTCAAAACTATCTACTCCAAGGTTGCACCACAGTGCTCTCTGCCTGTTGTATGCTCAAGGTGTGTCCAGCATGCCCAGTGAAATTCTACAGAATTTTACTAGAGTTTGGGCAGCTCGAAGCAAAGGGCCACTTGTTCATTACATGAAGATTTGTGCATGACCCTCCTAGAAAATGGAAGGAGAAATATGTCCATGTTGAGCTTGAAATTTCCAGCTCTGCTTGAATATGTTAAATTCTTTATCTCATTCTTAGTCTTTGTGTTGAGCAGATTTAGCCTTATGATTCAATTGAGACTATTCTCTTTTCTTAATATTAAAACCTCATTTTGCTCTAAACTCTAATAATTTGAGGCTTTTTTCCAAGTTGGGCATAACAGAAATTACCATTTTATCACTTGCGAGTTTAATTCCCTAGTTTTAATGAACTCCTTAAAAATAAATTGTCTAGATTAGAAAAAATTTGTATTATTTTCATTTGACAATCTCAAACTGCATTATTGTGGAAATATTTGGGATGTGAGTTGTAATTTTAATATTGCTTGCTTATCCCTGGAGCATTAACCTATTTGGGATTTATCTGTACCAAAGCCATCCGAAAATTCTTTTGTGGAATGAAACTTGCATGCTAGAAGTCTTTGGAGGCTTTAAAACCCAACCTCTTTTTTCTTTTTACTTTTTCAAAGCAATTCTGCCAGAATTAGTGTATTTCACAGGACAAAATGTATCCAGTCCTGAACTTGAAAGGGTTCTGTTCCTGTTTGTAACTCAGCAACCCTGAGGCCCAAATTGGCATTGAACTTTCTGAAAAAGCATTTCTTTAATAAGAATTTATTGGTAATTAGCACCCTAGTCTGGGCCTATATTTTGGGTTGTCAAAATAAAATTAAAAATCAAGTTGCATCTGTTGATCTGGAAAAAAAAAACTGGTTGTACACATTTAAGTCCTACATTTAGAAATTCTTAAGGTAATCCCAATTTAGTGTTCTAGAGAAAGGTGCAATGGAATGAAACGATCCCATGAAATTCTTGTGTTCCATAAGGTGTCTTGAAGTTTGATTGGATATTAACTAAAAGATCATTTTGTTTCTCTTTTATAGCAGGAGATGCAATGTGTTCATTTTATAACATCTCCGCTGTTTGGAATAAATCACTAAGGACAGATGCTCATCACATTTCGGTTCAATAAAATTCTTTGCAGAGTCTGAACAGATATATGGCTAGTTGCTTTAGGTCTCTGTCCAGGCCATTATTTGTTTGGAAAATCAGATTCACAGAACAAAATAGAGTTACACCAAGGACATTGAAATTAATATTTTGTTTGCTGTTTTGTTGTTATTTATTTATTTATTGGCAGAGAGGTACCTGTAGGACCTTACCTTCAGTTTCGTGACTTCCACCTTCATAAATATCATTGACCACCTTTTCATCGGTTCTTCTGAAACAGCGCAGTTAATCTGATTTCCTGCTGTTAGATTTTCCAGTAATACCATTTTAAAAGTTCTCAGCAGAAAAATTTGCCAGTGCTCTTGAAGTACAAAAATTCTATGTTCAATCTTTTTGTGGCAGTAAATAGATTTTCAACAAGCAAAACTGAGGTGTTCATTTTAAAGTAATATGTGTGTGTTGCAAAACTGTTGGCGAGTTTTGGACATCTTTCATGTGCTGCATAGCACTTCTCTTGAATTTAAAAAATCAAGACATAATCTGCTGACTTGCCAATATTCATTTTTTTTTAAAGGAAGGAAGAGTTGAGCTTAAAAAGTTGTGACTGTACATTTTCAGCTGATATTTTCTTGTAGAGTTTTCATATGGTTTTAAATTATTTATCCAAGAAGACATATGATAAATAGTTGCGTAATGGTGTGCAAGGTAAAAGTGTACATTTCACCAAACATTCATAAATGCATGCATGTCTCTGCGTTTGACAGAAGGCACATGTCTCGTGTGTGTGTGTGTGTGTGTGTGTGTGTGTGTGTGTGTGTAAAGGAGTAAACAAACCTGTATTACCAGTAGGTAAATAACTAAACCCTATGGTTATAATGGTGTACAAGTGGTAATCATTCCGCTGGGGCAATAGAAAATACTTGCTAATCCTGTGGTAGTGATGATAATTTTCCTTGAAAAATGAATCAAGAAAATCCAGATGAGAAAGGTGGGAAGTTAGGTGCAGCGCTCTCACCCTCACCAGTGAATTTTGCTTGCTGTTTGTTTATTAACAACCATGTCAGTGCTGGATTTACTTTCAGGTTTCCTCTCTTTTAAGAATTTGTTTCTCACCCTGGAATTTAAAAGAGCATCGTTATGGGTGTAGACTTCATCGGTTTTTGACAAAGGACTCAGTGATTGTTGAGCCATTTTAGGGTTAGCTTTCCTTTTCCCCCCACTCTGAAGCAGGTTCTTGAACTGTAGAGGGAAATCTTGCTTGCATACAAATCCTTAAGTTTATAGTGAGTCGACCAGAGGAAATAGAAATTACGCCCTTTCTTTTATTTAAAGATCGCCTTCGTGTTGAACCGGCTTTTTACTGCCATTAAATATTTGCTTTCTGGGAGCATTTGTATATATTTTCTTAGCTCTTAACTACCACATTTCTGCTCGGTTTTGTATCTGCTAGCCCCAGCATTTACAACCTACGAAAACCTCATAAATCTACTTCATTTTTCTAATAAGACATGAAAGTCCTTAATTGGCCTTAATGAAATGCACTTAAAGGGCAATAAACGTGTTTAAGCCCCTCTTGCAGGGTGAGCTTCAGCACTCTCACTCTACTCTGTTTTAGCCTTTCTGGTAATTAATCATTTATTCATATGTGACGAATCAGTAACAAGATCAAGCAACTACTGCACAATTGCATGATAATAAGCTGCTCATATATGTGTCAAGATTTAGCAATCCTTTTTAAAGCCTAATTTAAAGTCATTTTACAACTAACCAGACTGCTTCTCCGAAGCATTTTTCCCCCAGTATCTTTTTTACATATTTTCATTTGGATGCCATCTTTTTATTTTGTTTATAGAGCCCAGTCCGCCTTAAATCCACTTATGGCACCAGCGTGAATTTCAGCAATGCAAACATTTACCATTGTCTTTCAGTCTGCTTGGAATTCTCTCTTTGATCCAAAGGGGAAGGGGTGGGGGAGAAGCAAAAGAAAAAAGAAGGACTGCATTTATAAATAGAAGACCCAAGCGTCCCAGCCACTTTTAGTACATATTTAAATCTTAAATCTGCAGTGATTTATGGAGACATGTTAATCATTTGCCTGCACCTTAGCACTCCGAGAATTCTAGCAATTTCCCATTCTACAAATATGCCAATGAGGGCTTCTTTTTGCCTCCAAATTCTTTCTTTGCATGCAGACAGAAAGATCAAATATCTGAATGCCTGTTTGTGTGTATGGAAGTTGGGGACTGACTTTTCTTGGCTGTATATGTGTAAGCATGTTCTCATTGGTAAGTCTGGATGAGGATATTCAAGGAAAGATTTTGGCCTGCCCAATTATGGTGAACAGTGCTTTCCTCTTATGAATTCATCTTGAGTTTATCCTAATGTGTTATTAAAAAATTGGTGTCTGCCATAGTTAGGGCAAGGTTGTTTAGTTCAAGGAAATGAGAGTAGTTTAGAGTCATGAGTCCTTCTTCAGTATATATTAATATATGGAGATTACTTGCGGTTTGATCATTCAGGTATATTTAATATTTGCCTATGTCATGCAGGTGACAAGATCAGATTTTTTTTTTTAACAAGAGACTCGGCACTTGTAAGTAAAAACTGCCCAATTTTTTCTTCTTGTATTTATCCATGTTAGAATTAGAATGAAACTGTAAATGTGGGAGTTCCTTCCCCAGATGCACTTAAACTCTATTAGTTCAGATGCGAGATTAAAAAGGTGAGTCTAAATTGGTGACAGAGGTATGTAGTGTAATTCTTGAAGAGAAATGTCATTTTATTACTTTCAGGTACAAGAATGGCTACTCCAGTGGAACCAGGCAGAGGGAGCTCTCGTTAGATTCACTTTTATGTCTGGAAAATGACCACATGTGACAGCACATTAATTATCTGTTGGTAACAAATGTTCCTGAAGCATTTGAAAATTGTTCTCTCATATATCGTAAAAATTCTCCCTGCAATTCAACTGTAGGTAAGCTCCTGCAGTGCAGAAATTTTATCTTTTGCTTGTGTAGCCAATAAAGTTCAGTATAGTGAGCTTAATCCATCCCTGCCCAGTTACTTTGACTCAGCAACAGTTTTTTTTTTTTTAAATGTCAGGTCCTTAAAAAAAGAAAATTTTGTTCTAACTTCTGTGCAGTCATACATTTTGAATAGAAAGCACAAAATTAATGAGATTTAATTATAATCTTAGTGAATGGCTTTCCTTGGAGTTGTGCTGCGTGCAAATCATGCATTGTTATGTGGTGGCTCTGGCTTTCTGTATACATCTGGCCTTGATAAAGAAATATCAGTGAGTTTGATTGAAACATTATATTTCCTTCATTTTTAGGTGGCTTTATTCTGCTTTACCAGTTATCTTTAAAGGATATCTTTAAATGTGGCAAATTTAAATCAGCTATCCTTTAAAGGATATCTGTAAATGTGGCAAAGTCTCATGTTTTAATTTTAATATTTCAAATCTGTTTGCTCTTATATTTTCTATAATTTGTTACATGTACCATAGCCTATTTATCTAGCTCTAAATCATTCTCTGGTGAAATGTGAACTGTGTGCACATTCTATTTTATCTTTCATTTTGTTTTGTGACAAACTGTTACTTTTCTTCAGTTTATGACAGTTTTTCAGATGAAAGCACTTTAATAAAAGCAACGAACCTTGGGCAAAAAAGAGATTATTTTAGGGAGAAAAAGTCACAATTTTGGAATATAAAAGCTAAAACCTTTCCTGTGATTGAGATTTGCAGAAAGAAAGCTATAGTTTTAGCCTTCTGACTAGCAACTCCCCTAGAATTTTGCAGAAATAGTCATAATGTGTAAAAATAATTGCAATAAGATGATAATTTAGCAGTAAAAGGAAGATTTAGACCTAGTTTAATCAGTTAAAGTGTCTCTCTGGTTCTTCTGATTTGTTGTTCATTTATACTGGGCAGCTGGACAATAGGATTTTGCACGGGCCACAAACAATGAAATAAAACAGCAAGATGTACTGTATTTTATTGAAACATACAATAAAGGGCAGCAGGGGACTAGTCAAAGCCCAATATTCAAAGACTGTAATCTTTTATTACTACTTTATTTCCTAAACCAAAATATTTTTTGGGTATAAATATTAGATGAAAGCAAAATATACCACATTTGCTCTCAGGGAGGCAATACCTAAAACTACTTTTTATTAGAATTAAATTAATATCATGTAAGTAGTTTTATAGTTTTAACATTTTATTATTATTTATGTTCTAACTGCTCTGCATAAATAGAACTGTTCCTTGTTTCTTTTTGTTTTTACTACTAATAAAAAGTAATAGGTATAATAATTCAGGGACTGTTTGCATTTCAAGGCATTTTCTGTTTGGTCTTGGTGGCCTGTGGAAGGAGACGTATCCCAAACCAGAGCATAAGAAGCTTTAATAACAAACACAGGAAGCACTTCTATGGAGCTTTAAATGTTTAGGCAAGGATAACCAAAACAAACATGAACAAATTAAGATTTTAAAATTGTTAAGCAGAAAGTCAGTCCAACCAATGACTATGTTGTACAAGCAGAAATGTATCTGTGTTGCTTTCCAGCCTTATTCATGAATGCTCAGTAATTGCAGAACATCCACGTATTTATTAATAAATATATTCCCTTAATTACCTGGTGATTTCCCAGAATACTTAAGAAAGAAAATAGCTTTGTTTGTGTTGGGCAGGAAGGCCATTTTTAACCACAACGCCATAGTTTCTTATATTAAAAAACAAACAAAAACAACTTTTCAGAAGTAGAAGCAGCAGAACATGCTTAAGTAAAAGTCAGAAAATTGGAATAATTTCTTTGGGAAAGTCATAGGTTTGTGATAGTCTTGAGGAAATTGTAGAGAAATTCACACTTACATATCTGGAAAACTGGACTAGTGGTTAAGGCCTTATTCCTTGTATAGGCAGATCCAGGGTTATGTTTTAATATTTCTCTAAATCTCGTGCTCTGAATATTGTGTTAAGCATGTAGACAGCACAATAAGCTCTTGAAAAGAATAGAATATCTTTTCCTTTAAGAAGACTTTGTGTTGTAATAAGGAGAGTTGTACAAATATATGTGGAAGACTATCCAACCATTCAAAGAGATGTTCAGGAGGATTTTTAATTTTACGGAAAATACTGATCCTAAGATGAGAAAGAAAAGATACAATACGCAAAATTATAAACCCGGTGGTCTCAGAGAAAATGCATTACAAAAAGACTAAGTGGAACATACCAAAATGCTTTAAAAAATTGCTTCTCTTAGGCTTATAGTTGAGTTGTGTTTTTCATTATTTATCTAATTTTTAAATTTTCTATAATATGCATAGATTATAGAGTGAGACTCATAGAAACTATAGGAAAAGAAAATGATAAATATCAGACTTTTGGGGTGCATTTTAATGAAATTAAGTTTTTACTAAGAAAGAACTAATTATTTTTCCCATTTTACAGATGTGATACTAAATCTTAGGGGAGCAAAGAATTGCCCTGGGTCATACACCTTGCAGGTGGCAGTTAGAATTCAAGGTCAGATGGGATTTGCTCCACTGCTTTTGTTTCCAACCATTACACTGTGTTGCCTGTGCTCCTCACTGGTCTTCATGTGTGTTTTATGCCTGAGAAGAAATTGGATGGAGTCATGAGTTCTCCGTAACAGAGTCCAGTGTAAAGTCACTTCCTACACTGAGCAGCAGTCTGACATCACTTCTTCTCTTTCATGGGTTATTTTCTCTGGGCAATTCTGCTTTTCTCTCTAAATGAAGGGCCATAGTTTTGTTCAAATCAAACCAAATGAGCAGGGCTTCATAATACTGTTTTCCCAGCTGCATCCATTTGCTTGAGTTTAGCTTCTAGGGGTGACTGTGGCAGATTCCCGAGGCAGTTTTCTTCCAAGTTCTTGTGCTAGCTTTTTGGGCTACATTTGCATTGGAACATATCCTACTCTAAACATCATAGCTAATACTTGCAAGAACAGACCTATTTCCCCTTATGTCACTTATGATATGCATGCTTTTATTAATGTTGGCTTTCTTTAGAGTAGCCCTTGAAGGCTAGGGATGCTGATACACAGTGTCAGTTAAGTTTCTCTGAAAATTTCATTTTGCTTTAGGAAAAGATATTGATCAGGGGATAGTTCTATAATTTATTTGTCCTGTTAATAATTTTGTAGCAAGTTTTGAATGTTATGCTTTTGATAAGCCAGACCTGATTTCCATGGTTGACATTAGCCTGCATTTGTACTACTCAGTGACAATGCAAAACCATGAATGAAGTAGTGACTTAGATAATCCAAAGAGGTGGACAACTGTGAAGATAAGGTTTTCTTGTGCTAGAAAATTTAGGGGAAGATGGCAGTTGTCATGTACTTTTTCTGCTTCTGAAGTTCTGGGTATGATTCCATGTGCACTGGTCAGTACTCAGCAGAGTATCTGAGGGGTACTCCACAGACCTCTGGTGTTCTCTTTTGTGCAAAGCTACCTTCCCAAAGGAGGAATGCTGGCTTAGTTTCCCTAGACTCTCAGTTTTGTTTCCTGTACTTGGGGAAACCCTCGCCCTCTCCTGTAATCCTTTCCCCTCCCTGAACCTTGGCCCACATACTTACTCTGGGCAGTAAACTGGGGCAGTTGAAAGGTTCACCTCGATTGTTTTCTGTCTCTCAGGGATCACAGTCTTTTGTTGTATGGTGTCCCAAGAGCTGTCGTGTGTATATTTTGTTCCAGGTGTAGTTGTTTTAGGTAGGAGAGTAATGAGAAGCCTCATGTATCCCAAGGACTCAGGAGATAGCGCATCCATCCATTGACAGATGGTTGACATTCAACCACTATGTAGAAATTTAGTCTTAACTGTTTTTTTCTCTCTGTATCTGTTGCCTTTGGGATTATTGAATGGCATCAATTTGTTGATGTTTTAAATATTTCTGTCACCAAAAACCCTCTTGGATATTATCTGAGGGCAATTTACTCACTTTCCAATGCCGAGATTACAGCACTGGATTATATAAATTGTGTTGTACTCTTTATAACTAAAATGCAAATTATAATTCATGCCTTCAGTAGGAGAACAACATACATTTTTCTTTATTTATACTTTAATGTTGTTAGTTAGACATTTGTTTCTGGTGCCTTATGCTCTATTAAGTATTTGTTAACCTGTATACTGTTTGTCTAGTGCTGTTAAACTTACATTGCAGCCTGACTTTAAAATATTTAATTGGAAACAATACTTACGTGATTACAAAATCAGTTGTGCTTCCTTGAAACTTCTGAGGACTCTTCCTGATACCTCCCTGACATGGTTGCTTTAATCGCAAGGTGACAGGGCGTCATGGGACTCCAGAGGAGAAAAAATGACTCTTACAGAATCTGGAAATGATCCAAAGCAGCTGTCTGGCAGTGGTCCTTGATCTGACCTGAGAGGCCCACCTCAGTGTGACTCCATCTCTCCCCATGAATCTTTTGGTGTCCGTAGGGACATACCCAGAGATGGAGATTTGGGTACAAAAAATGTACAGAAAAATTCCTCTGGGATCAATTCCTGTGGGGTAGAAAGGGAAGTATGACTGGGCAGACAGAGAAGTTGAACTGCAAGGAAGTAGCATCAGGGTCTCACTCCATCTCATAGAGATGGCCCTCAGAGTTGCCCTAGATTAGGGGAGGGAGGTGTGCATTTTCATATGTCCCTCATCCTCTTGGACTTAGGCTGCCCTGAGCAGGAGGCGTGACCACAGGTGAAGTTATTGAAGGCAACTCTGATTTGAGAGCTGTCAGTCTCTAGCACTCCCAGAAATTGGGGGAATATACTTTAAACAGGTACACCTTTTGGGTGTTGGAATGCTGGGTAGGGACCACATTATTTAGTAACCGTGAGAACTTTGGCATATTCATTCACTCACTCACTCTCTCCTTCATTCATTCATTCAGCTAATATTTTTGGAATGCCAATCATTTTATTTACTTATTTGTCTTTGCAGTGCTGAGGATTGCACCCAGCATCTCACACGTGTTAGGCAAATGCTGTACCACTAAGCCACATCCCAAGCCCTTTCTCAAAACGTTTTGAGCCAGACTCTTGCTAATTTGTCCAGGTTGACCTTGAACTTGCACTCCTTCTGCCTCAGTCTCTTGAGTAGCTTGGATTACAAGCCTGCACCACCATGCCCATCTCTACTGTATGTTCTAAATTCTGAGGGTAAAGAGGTGACAAAGACCTTGCCCCATGGAAATGATTAATTTGTTGCAGGAAATAAATAACAAATTTTAAAAAGAACAAAAATAATTACATGGACTGCTATAAGTAATGTGAGTAATGTAAAGTAATATAAAATATTTTTCAAATTTTAATGTAGAAAAAAATCACTGAGGATTCTTGTTAAAAAGCAGATTCTAATCCAGCAGTTCTGGGTGGAGCCAGAGATTCTGCATTTCTAACAAGCTCTAGTGGATATTGATGTGGGTGACCCATGGACCACACTTGGAATAATGAGGCTGTAATGGTTATGACTGTAAGGGCTGGGGTTGGAACAGGAAGGTGTCTTTAGACAGAGTGGTGGAGGGAGGAGGGCGTGTTAGACCTGAGGCCTAGAGAATGTGAAATCACTACATTAAATCTCGGTTTCCTCTGCCTTAAAATGGGAACAGTGACAGCAAAGTCTAGCACACAGGACACACTCAGTAAATACTACTGTTACTGAGGTTGTTGCTGGCTCACTCGGACTCATTCTCACAGTTCTGATCCTCCTATTGTGAACTTTTCATCTTTAACTCTGGCCCATGGCTATCATATTGACACATTTTCTATTGTAAATTCCCAAGAATAG
>RJWT010015441.1:0-20435 GCA_004365215.1 Cuniculus paca | reverse complement strand
TTTTCAGACTTTTTTTAGCTTACTGATTTAAATATTACTTCTGTTTTTCTTTTGTAGAAACTCTGATAATTCAAACCCCAGATTGTCTTTGCCGGTCTTCCATTTCACTCACATTCTCCCTAAGCATTTTTCTTTTTTAAGTCTCCAATGGGATATTTTTATTGTTGCCCTGCTTTTGTCCAGTTTTCCTTATTGCAATTCTTATATTTCTTACTACCTGTGTATTCTAATTTCTTCTTCATTCTGATTTGGTCCTTTGTTTCAATATATTTTTTGAATTGGATTGACACACTGCAGTTTTTGTGTATTGTCATTTTCTGTTGTATTTATATTACTGATTCAATACATATTTAAAAATTATAACCTAATCTTGTTCAATTTGGTTGGGAATATTTGCAGCAGTATTCTGCTACCTTACTGATTTTTGGGGGGACATAGTGGAAGAAATATTTATCATGCTATTACAGACGGCTAAGTTAGTTAGGCATTAATATACAGTCCATGAAATTTGGGCTCTCCAGGAAGTCAGCACAAAAAAATACAGACAAGATGATTGTGACTGACAGTACAAGATAGAGGCACAAAAACCAGGCTTGCATGCCTTACTAAAAGATAGCAATCTGACATTATACTGAAATTAGCACCACCTGGTCCAGTAAATCTAGAAAGGCATCAGTTGCTCAGATGGGTGATCAGAGCATCTAAACCCATCCCTTCCTAAAAGAACCTTTGTTCTTTCCATGTACCCTTGCTATGTGACTCCTTTCCCTATTGGATCAGTGTTAGCCAAGTGCCTATACTTATACTTCTGTAGGTTTATGGTGATTTGACCCACATTGTTACAGTCCACACTGTGACTTTGCTATATAAATTACCATGGACAAAGGGCCTTAATAGCCAACCCATTTTGGATCCTGTCTGGAAATCCAGAAGCTATTCTTTTTCTTTATTTCCAATAAAAATTCCTAATTTCTTCCTTTCATTCACAATTTCATTCCTGCATGCCATGGATACGTGAACTGAGCACATTTGACATCTAACAGGTTAACAGTTACATTTCTCCTATATCATTTTGAAGGCCCCACTGAAATAAATGCAAAGAGGTAAGAGTTTGCTTTTGTTTCAAATATTTTGACCGGATTTTAGAGTTGATTCATTTAGGTAATCAAAAATTGCCATCCATTGTTGCTCAGGTATGCCTTTTGTTTCTTGTTTGCACCATGTTAAAAGTTTAGAGCATGAAAGATTGTGATGTGGGCTTCTATGATGGAACATTTTACTTTTGCAAGCAGGGATTTGTATTTTTGACTAGTTTGGTGGTTATAACATGGGTCTATTCTGGACCACTCTAAGACATGGGTCTATTCTGACAGATTGAGAAGCTGTCCCTGAGGATTCAGCCAAAGGCTATGGGACAGGATTTGGAAGTTCACACCTCTGTATGTGATCAGGAACTAGCAGTATGCTTCTCTCTGCAATCCTGAAAAGCTGTTTTTGCTTTCCAACTGGAAGCTCCTAAACCCTTAGAAAATGAGTGGAGTCAGTGGTAGATTTTCTTTTTAGACACGTTTTGCTAAAGACTAGAGACCCACCCTTGCAAAACTGTTGGGTTTCATTGTCTTTCTACGCTTAAGAATTTAGTATTTGTGTCCCGCATAGTCACTCTACTGTCCCTTCTCCATTGCCTTGTCCCTGAGAAATAATGCAATTTATGTCAGTGCTTTGACTAAGGCAATTCTCTTTTCTGTGGCTGCTGAATTTTAGGACAATTTCCAGAATGGTGAGTTTTCCCTTCCCTGTAACCTTAGCAGAGTAAAGTTGAATGTCACTTATCTCTGGGTCATATTCTTAAAAACAAGTCCAGATTTAACCTAACCTTCAAACTCTCAAAGAATAAATGTAAACATTTTAGTCTGAATTTATCAGCATTTCAGCCCTTAGGCAGAACTGGAAATTAAGTCTGTTCACTTCTCCCTTCCTTCAAAAATACTGCTCCATAGTCAATCTGACGTGAGCTTTTCTACACGAATAGCAGAGATGCCTAGACTAGTGACAGAAAGCAGGGAAGCGCTACTTCCTTGGGAATTTTGACCTAGTTTGGGCTGGTACACATGTGACCTAACCCCATTTTCTTTTATTTCTTTCCAAATGTATGACTATGAGGAACTCGATGTCTACTCTGTTCCCATTACAATACTGGTGTAACTGATCTTGTAGGTGTTCAACAACTGAAGGTTTGGAGCTGAAAAATGGTTGGACTAAGAGGCTAACCAATATTTTGCCCCTCCAAATCCAATAAGGACACAGAGTATGAGGGAACATTTTTTGCGAGATTCTACAATTTTGGTGAGTCACCCAACCTCCTGAATAAAGAGATTGTTGGACCCAGAAGACAAGAGTCAAACAGCATATACTGTGCTAAAAAGGAGGGTGACCAGAGAAAAATACAACTCCCATGCTTTCATGGCAATCCAAGGCCATGACACATCCTGGTGGCTGACACTGACAGGAGCTGAGAAACTCTATATATAGTTCCAAAAGTAAGGCTCCTAAAGAGCCTTAACTGACTTTGATGGATAAAACATGTTAATTTTTATTAACACAAGTCTCACTTTAACTTGATCTTAAACATCCCAAAAGTTTAACAAAAAGATGGATAAAAAATAATACCATAATAATAAAGGCTACATATAAAAAGAGGGCTCCATTTACTGCTGCTGGCAATTTCCAGCTACTCTTGTAGCTGACCATTGTTATGTTTAAGGAGGCTAGAAAGCTACACTGGAACCCATAAAAGCTCATCAAGAGTCTTTAAATTCCTTATCTAAAATTGTTCTTCAAAACCACCGAACTTTCCATCTTTTCACAGCTAAAACTGAAGGGATTTGTGCATTAGTAAATAAAATTAGTTGTCTTTAGATTAGTAATTTAGATCATATGAAGTAATCTTTTTAAGATGTCAGACTTATAGATAACCTCCATCAGTAGGCATGTCTAAGAACCTGCTGCTTACAATCAGTATTCTAGTACCTTAACAGTAGTACCTGGATGTGATTCTTTTCCTCAATCTGCCTTTCCATTCTAGTGTTCATGCTTTGATCATAATGTGATATAATCTTCTGGAAAATTTTGTTTATTCTTGCCTAGAGGCTGAAAAACTAAGTAATCATACATTAAAATCTAAGATAAATTATTCAGACTCCTTTCACCAGGATTCACCTAATTAATCTGAAGAGAGTTCATAACAACTAAACACAACAAGACTTCTATCCAAGGCCCCATAGATTAGCCTTCTGGAGAGAGCCCCTGACTAAAATCTTCCTCTACGTTGACCCTTGTCATTTCAAAGCAGCTAAGTTGAAACTTCATCCATTTTCCTCTACCAGGAGTTAGAGATAGCTCTTCAGAGGGGGAAATTTTATAGGTAGCTAAATTAGATAGACACATATAAAGTCATAGAGGGACTGGGGTTTAAGGAAGTCAGCAGAGAAAATAAAAATATTGGAAATGTGACTGGATGTACAATTAAAGAAGGCCACGCCTCAGGATAAAGATGCAATGAACAGACCTATATGCTCCCTAAGGGATGGTAACCTGAGATTATACTGTAATTAGCACCTACCTGGTTCAGTAAATCCAGATAGGCATCAGATGCCCATGTGTGTGACCAGAGCATCTGAACATATCTCATCCAAAAATATTTCTGTTCTTTCCATGTGCTCTTGCTGCATGATTGTTTTCCCTATTGAATCCATTTTAGCTAAGTGTTTATACTTACACAGTTATAGGTTGATGGCAGTTTGTCCCACATTGTACCCACATTGTGACTTTGCTACCAAAATTACCCTTGGCAAAGGACCTTAGTACTCATCCTATTTGGGACCTTGCTTGGAAATCTAGGAACTTGTCTTGTTTACTTATTTCTAATAAAACTTTCCTCTTTACTTTGGTTTGTAACTTCTTTCCTCTATGTTGTTCAACCAGGAACTTAGCACATCTGATATTTAACAGGTTGGAAGATATATTTCTCCTCTATAGCTGTATTTGCAATCCTATAGGTTGATTATATGTTGACCCACAGTGTATCTACATTTTGACTTTGCTATACGAATTACCCTGAAAAAGTGCCTTGGTGGCCACTCATTCAGAACTGCTTCTGGTAATCCAGGAGTTATTCTTCTTTCTCTTATTTCCAGTAAAATTTTCCTAACTTTTTCTTTTGCTTCAAGATTTATACCTCAATGCTGTGAGATCAAAAGCTTAGCATATCTAACAAGTCAAAAGTTTTATTTTTCCTATATCAATAGGAGTATTTGTATTTAAATTTTTCCATCTAGTGTTTACAGTACTTTCTTGATGAATTTGTGTGAATTAATTCTTATCCTTTTGTTGATAATTTTCCTTGCTCAAGAATACTACCCACTCCTCCTAATATGATAGCAAGATGTGTAAAAGCTGGTTTTGTTTTGTTTGCATAAAAAGCCTTGAACATGCTAAGTGCTCTACCACTAAACTGCTTCTCCAGTTTTGATTCTTAACTTTTAATTCCTCTTTGTTCTTTCTTTTCTTTGCCATCCCTTGTCTATTTATCAGATTTTTCCCCAGAAGTAATGCTTCCCCAAGGCTAATGCCTCAACCTTTGCTTGCTTTTAAGCACCATCCCAGCAGCTGATTTTGAGAACTACCAATTTCTTCTGTTTAGTATTTTCTTACTTCCTCTTATAATTTCTCTTTCTACAAATGATTGCTTGTCTTTTACCCAATCTTCTGTTCTAGTCTTCTTTCTTTCAGAGGCTTTTGAGACTACCCCTTTTCACTCTCCATAGCAATACTTTTCAGCCAGGAGAGCTTCGCTGGAATTTGGTTTTTATTTCTCTACCGACAAGTAACTGAAAGTTTATAGGACTCTTTGTTCCTTATTAATGCTTAAATATAACTTTGTGTTCTTATTTGCTAATGCAGTTTCTAGAAAGTTGTGTGAGCAGATTCAGGTGGCTGTCATTATCTTAGCATAGGTAGACTGCTCAGAAAAACTTTTATGCAAGAAAATGTCAGTTTCAGAAGCTAAGTGGAGGCTTAACAACAAGATTAAAAGATAAAATTAGAGGTGAAGCAATCATTCTCCAGGGTAGTGAAGCAAATTATAATAAGAAATCAGCAATGAAATTCAAAACATGAGGATGGGTTCAAGTTGCACCACAAGTCATAAGGACTACTAGTAAATTTCTTAAGTCATGTCTCTGTTTAAAAGAATTGCTACTTCTAGACTAAATTTTTTGTTTATCATGAGAAAAATAATCAGGTCAAATACTAAGATAGTCTCCTAACAATGTGCAGAAAAATTTTATTCCCTACCTTCAGGGAACTTCTAAAGGAAGCCCAACTGAAAATGATTTATAAGACAGTCAATATCATTATCTCTCAATTCACTTTGACAAATTTTGTCCTATTTTTAACATGGATATCTTGGAATTTTAATTCATTTAATTTAGTTAATTAAATTGATACTTCATTGTTCTCAAGTTAGTCATTCTAGCATTTAAACACTTAAGGGATGGTAAAAATTTTTCTACCAAAGAAGTGAACTTGTTTGATTTGAACATCGATTCGTATAAACTGCTACCAGTATGAGTCACTTGGAGAACTGGGATACCATATTTAAATTATTCTGAAGATAACAAAATTAATACACTTTGAATGTTTGGAATAGTGTCTAATACATTGTAGATACTAAATATTAAGTATGTTTGAAACATGAGCTGTCCTAACTTTTATTGCTCATCTATCTCTTCTTTAAGATCTAGTTTATAACAAAAAGAGAAAGCAAGAATATTTTATAGGTCATTTCCATCGACTGTGGTCAGTAACACCAAAAATATCTGAAGAAGCCTTTCCATTTTTAGAAGCTGAAGTTGAAAAGTGAAAGAAGTTTCCTGAAGCAATTATGATTTTTAAAAAGCAAGGACTGTTGTTAGGACCATGGATTATGACAAAAAAAAATGTTTAGTACAAAGATGAACATGAAAATGTTTCTAAATATGATATCCTTTCATAATATTTCCTTATTATAATTTTGCAGTGTATTTCTTAACTCAATAACTTAAATGTGTTCTTTTCTTGTTGTTGTTTTAGTGTGATATAGCCATGAAGACAAAATGCTTTTCTCAAGTGAGTACTGGATTTAGTATTAAGTTTCATGATGATTTAGATGGTTCCATCCTGGATCATTGCTACTATACCCTATCAGAATTCACTTCTTGGATAAAACTATTTGTGTGGAATACACTTACCCACACCATGATTTGGGGAGAGAGTGTGCAATAAATAATCTGAAATTTAAACTAGAAAGTTTTTTATGAGGACTATCTCAATGACTCTGTTAACATCATCAGAATGATGTGGTAGAATGGGCGACAGCTTGGACTTTAGATTCTTTTTCTTTGCCCTCTTTTCCTACTTAGTCAAAAGAATAAATGACCTTACATATTGTCAAAAGGTATTACATAGAGTAGAAATTGATATAGTCAAAGAAGATAAAATAAGTGGAAAGAATTGGAAACTTTCAAATCTGAGATGACCCAAAACTGTGTTAGGATTCAAGGTCCTTTGATCTGAGTTTACTTTAATATCCTCCAATTGGAGAAATGCTCATCACTTTTCTAAGTAAAGTACTTAGAAAGATCTTGTTACTTTTCTAAAGTTCTGAGTAAATAGAATAGAAATAGCAATAAAAACCAGGGATAAGCAGAAGAAAGATGAATAAGGGTGATAGTTCTATAAACCTAAGTGTGAATCTGGACATACCTATATTCCTGTGTAGTAAACAGGATACTGGTCACTGGCAGACAACATTAATGTTTACGGCTGTATTTGAGTAAACACCAAGGATTAAGAATGTGACCTTTGGTGCAAAAGCATAGAATTTATGGCCTCAACTGAACTTACGCTTATTAATGAAGAAGTAACACCACCTTCCACTTTCTAATCCTGTGGAACACTAAGAAATTCACTCCTGAATATCCAACCCTACTTCCCTTGCCTCTTGGGAAAATTAGAGAGCTGTATATGGGAGAGATCAACACAGGGACTGTGCATAGAGACCAACTTTTATTAGTTATGGCACTATCAAAGGTTTTCATGTTTCTAGATCCCTTCTAACACTCATAACAGTGCTATAAAACTTAATGACTGGTAAATAATTGTAATAAATAAATTTAAAAATGGAAATCATGAGTGACAGAATCTAAAGGCTTTGGTACTCATTGTTACATAGATGATAGAGTGCTAAATATAGATGAGTTGAGATCATTCTGCACTACACACAAATAAAAAATCTTACAGGAGAAAACAAAAATGAGCATATCATATTTTGGGCAAATGAACTATAATTGTGGTTAAAATAAAATCAATCAAAGGTATTTACAATAAAACATTGTTATAAATGTTTCTTTAATAAATTATTACTTGAGTTTTATATTGTTTTTAAATTTAATATGAAATGTTTTATTTAAAATCTCATCTCTCAGTGAGATTTTACAACATACAATCAGTTTTTTCTAGCTAATGTAGCTTATATCTAAAGTTCAGTTTAAACCCTGAGTTTGAAGGTAGAACACATAAGAACACTGAAAATGTCCTCAGTCATCACTTCCTTGCACTATGGGAAAAGAAAACCAGAAGAGGAGGTGGGTGGGAACAGATGCTACTTAAGTAGAACTCCACTTGAGTTATTTTAAGATTTAAATCCTCTACAATCTGAATTTGTGATTAATTTTCTATTCATGTGGTGTGATATTGTTGTAGTCAAAAGCAGAAGTTTGGCCAACAAATGTTCAGAGTAAAATATAGATTGTTTTATAATTTGGCATTTATTAAAGGGCCTTTGATAAATTCTCCAAGTTGGCTTACTCCCATTTCCCTTCATCTAAGATGGAGGTGGTTCTTGTTGTATTTCCTTACATCACAGTATAAGAACTAAAAATGTACCTGCTATATAGTAATTTTGAACTTTTATTGAAACATTTTGATTGCAGCCATAGCCATAAAAAGTGAAGTGCAAAGATCAAAGTTATCATGACTTGCATAAAAGAAATCCCTGAGTTAGGGTACCTAATCATGAGTTGAAAAGAACTATTTATTTTTATTAGTATTATTATGAACCATAGAGCTAACTAAATTTCGATCATTAACACAAAATAATAACGCCTAAAAGTTCATTGAAATTCAAATACAGAAGAAGGAATTCCAACATTTTTTTTTAAAGCAGAAATAGTATTCAGCATGGATTAAGTTCACACACAATAAAGGGAATGACGACTTCAGGCCTTCCTGATAGAAAATAATGTTAAATCACATTTTTATATTTCAATAATAGCAAATGTCAAATATCTAATTAATTCTAATTTATGTTTTTAAAATAGATTATTCTTTCTGAGCAGTATTAAATTCACAGCAAAAAAAAAAAAAAAGGAAAAAGAAAAAGTGAGAACTACAAAGATTTCCCATATGGCCCCAGCTAACACATATGCATAATTTTCTCTATTATCAGTATCCTGCTCTGTGATGGTTAATGGCAATCATCAATTTGATTGGATACAAAAATGCCTAGCAGATTAAAGCACACTTCTGGGTATGTTTGTGATGATGTTTCCTGAGATTCTTGGTTTGTAGACTAGTAAATTGAGCTAAAAAGATCTACCCTGATTGTGAGTGGTATCATCAAATAGGCCAACAGCCAAAATGGAATAAAAAGAGAAGGCGGAAATCAGCCTGCATTTACAAAGCTCTAATCTGTTTGAGTGGGTGTGTCTTTTGCTACTTTTACCACCTGTGAACATGAGGCTCCAACTTCTTCAGCTGCTCAACACAGAATCACTCCACCAACTGTCCAGGGAGTTTCAAGGCCTTTAGTCTCAGATTGATGCAGCGTACTTGATCCTTCTTATTCTGTGGCTTCTAACTTCATAGACTGAGCAACTACTAGATCCTCTGGATCTCCCACATACAGATAGCCATTGTAGACTACCTTGTGTCTGACATAAGCCTATGTAATAAAGTAACTTGCATAATTTTATGAATAGGTAATTGATAGATGACAGATAGATAGATAGATAAATAGATTCTGTTCCTCTAGAAAATTCTAACCAATACAATGTCCAAAGTGGTGCATTTGCTCCAGTCAGTGAACCTACAGTGAACACAGTCCATTCTTTACATTATAGTTCACTCTTACATCCTATGGGTTTGGAAAATTTTAATGATGTGTATACATTATATAGTATCATACAGAGTAGATTTCCTGATGAAAAGTTCTCTGTGCTCTATTTATCATCTGGCAAATACTGACCTTTTTATTGTATACAGAGTTTTACCTGGGCATGGGATATTGCTCAGCTGCACAGCACCTGCCTGACAAGTACAAGGTTGTGAGTTCGATTCCCGGTACCAAAAAAAAAAACATTTTGCTTTCTCCCGAGTGTCATTACATTGAAATTGCATAGTATATAGCTATTTCTCATGGACTTTTTTCATTTAGTAATATGTATTGAATTTTCCTCCATATGTTCTCATGGTTTGGTACCTCATTTATTAGCTCTCAACAATATTTTCTTGATCAGATGTACCACAGATTTTTTACTTAATGGAGGACATCCTGGTATCTTCCAAGTTTGAGCATTTATGAATAAAACAGGCATAAACATCCATGTACAACTTTTTGTATATGGATGCAAGTGTTCAAATTTTGGGGTAAATAACAAAAAACAGAATTTCTAGATGTTCTGGTAATGGTATGTTTAGCATTGTATGAAATCATCAGACTGTGTCCATAAACTTTTGCCTTCCCACCAGCAAAGAATGACATTTATTTTTGCTCCACATTTTGTCAGCCTTGGGTGTGTCAGTGCTGGATTTTGGTCATTCTAACAGGTGTATAGTGCACATTGTGTTTTAATTTGCATTTGCCTGAGGACGTGTAAGGCAGAATTGCTTTTCATACGCTTATTTTCCATTTGTATGTCTTTTTTGGCGAGGTGCCTATTAAGATTTTTGACCCATTTTAATGGAGCTGTGTTTTTACTATTGAGATTTAAGAGTTCATTGTGTACTAGTATTTTTAGATAATGGTCTGTTATGGTTTATATGTAAACTGTCCCCCAAAACTCATATTCAGAGAAGTGCTTTTTGAAGTTGATTGAGTCATGGGGGTGCTATACTCTTCAGAGTATGAGTCCATTGATGCATTCATAGCTCACTGTACAATGACCAATCCTCAGTCATTTACCAAATATGTCTTTTGCAAGAATTTTTTCAGTCTGTGGTTTGTCTTTTCATTACCTCGATACTATCTTTTGCAGAGCAGAAATTTTTAATTTTAAAGCAATCTACTTTATCAATTTTTTCCTGCATAGTCTTGTTTTTAAAAAGTCATGGCTAAACCCAAATCACCTGGATTATTCCCTATAATTATATCCTTCTTCTTTATGTTGTATAGTTTTGGCTTTTAAAATAAGACAGAAATTCATTTTGTGAAAGTTTTAACGAAGGGTATAAGGTCTGTGTGTAGATTCTTTTTGGTGTGTGTGGATATCTAACTTTTCCAACATCATTTATTGAAAGAACTATCTTTACTCCATTACATTGCCTTTCCTACTTTGAAAAAGATCAGTTGACTTAATTTAAGTGGTCCAGTTTGAGATCTCTCTTTACTGCTCATTGATGCATTTGTCAATTATTTTGTAAATTATCACTGTCATTGTAGTTTTATAGTAAAGTTCTCTAACTTTGTTCTTGTCTCCAATATTACTTTGGCCATTTTTGGTCTTTCCTTCTGCATATAAGTTTTAAAATGAGTGTGTCAATAACCACAGAATAGCTTTCTAGAAATTTGTTTCAGAATGGTTTGAATCTACAGATCAACTGGAGATGAACTTACAATATTAAATCATCTTATTCATGAACATAAAGTATTTTTTCCATTTATTTAATTTTCTATGGCTTCCTTTGTCAGTTATGTAATTTTGCTCATGACGATTCTGTATAGCTTTGGTTAGACTTATACCTAAATATTTCATATTTTTGTTAGACAATTTTTAATTAAAACTATACTGTAGGAAGTGCAAGAGATTGGAGAACTGACCGTATTGCAACTACCTCTTATTCTTGCATAGATCTATTGCTTATAAAATTCTTGAGAAATAGATGAAATTTGCCATAGAAATTCTGTAGCAATACTCAGTGGAAAGAGCCTAAAAACAAAAAAAATCAGCTAAATGCAACCATAACTCTGACTACAAGCTAATGAATGATCTGTTTTTGGATGATGGCTAAGGAAATAGAGGCACAGTTGAATTATAAGATATTACAGTTATGTCTCAAATAGGGTATTAAATGTATGGTGTGCTATAATTAAAAGAATGAACAAGGAGACAGTAATGACAATTTAGCTAGGTTAGGTAAAAGAAATCTTTTGATTGACTTTCAGATTTTAAGTTTGGGGCAAGAAACAAATGGAAATTTAAGAAAAAATTTTAAATTCAATGGTCTCTTTAATGTCCTATAGATATTGGATTGGCAATATAAAAAATTATAGAAAACTGCACAATCACCTGTGGATGACAACTCTAATTTGTTGTATTTACAAAGTATTTATTTTGTAACTACTCTGTATGAAGACCAACAGCAGGCTGTGGGTATAATTTGAACATAATGTTGCCAGGTTTTTTCCTTTCCTTAAGCTGTTCCTGCCTAGAATGTCTCTCGCAATACAAGTTGAACATTTATGATCAGGGTGTGAATTTTAGTCTACAGATTCATGTTGGCAAGAATTATATTTTATTTCTACAATTCACTTAATTTTGATTTCAACCCTCTAAACCAACAATCTGTAAGGAAATTCTACTTCCATAGTCATTTTGAGACCCACACCCTGGCCCTAAAATTTTGAGCCAATTCTTGGTGTCAGTGCACAGCTCAAAGGCACAAGGAAGAGTGTGAGATTGAAAATCTAGTTACTGACAACACAAAACCAACTTATATTTGAATAATATGATAAAACTAAACTTAAAATGAATATTAAACAGGTTATAGTGAGAAGCCTATTTTTATTTCAAGAATGTTAGTTTTACAGCTGGTAACACAGAAGAAAGAAAGAAGAAGCTGCTAAACTTAGCTACTTTGGCATATAAATAAAAATGAAGTCTACAGATCAAAATAGAACCAACCAGGGAGCTTTGTGAATCTTTTTTCCGTTGCTGAAAATAAGTGCTGCTTCATACTTCATGTTATATTGTGCAATGTATATTTTGAAAATTTCCCTGTCGTTTAATCATTTTTTATATTTTCATGGTTTCTATTCTTTGAACTTAAATTAATTGCCACATTAATTCATGTCTATACATATGTATATGTATAGACATTAATTTATGTGATTGTGCATAGTTTATATGTGTTTGATCTCAGGCATCTCTTTTTAAGGTGAATGAAATCTGTGCATTATGTAAAGATGGATTAGCTCAGTGAATTAAAGAAACTTGTAATACATATTTGGCCAATATTTATTTAGTTTACTTAAGATGTTATATAAGCTAAAACACTAAATTTTTGACACTAGAAAGCACATATTTTTTTACCAACTGCAATATTTACTTTCTTATAGTCAAATGTCAAATAGTATGAAAAATATTAGCGTTGATTTATATTTGTTGGACAATTTTCCCTTGAAATCTGAGAAAAAAAATTAATTTTATTTGAGATATCAGATCACAAGATTCCTCTCACGTATTCATAAAACACTGTGCAAATATAAATTATTTACTGAAGATTCATATATTGTTCTAGTAGATTCTAAAGTATATTCAGAATTAAATATTAAAGATGTCTGTATGTCAGCATCTTTTATTGTATTTATCAACATCTGAAAATACATTTACCAAATCTCCACCTAATTAAGGTTCAATATTTACAAATGAGTATCAGAGTAAGTTTTTAAAAAGAAAAGAAAATATAGTAGTTAACATATTTAAGAATATTACATGAAAAGTACTATGTAAAATGTTTTAGAAAGTAGTGACACTGGTGGCATTACCTGTTAGTAGTGTAATAGAGTTCAAGTGTAAGGTGAAAATATACTAAGTTCTATAGATTGTAGAGAATGTAATGCAAAGATGACCATGGAAATTTGGTATCTGGAAATCCTCAAAAAAAATGTCATTTTATAGAAATTTGGAGGGGCCCATATTCTTAATCATGGAAGCAAAATTGCTCACATTTCAGTATATATTCAGCAAACAGGAGAGATTTTTGTTACTTTTACAAGACAATCAAAAGGAAGTTAATTCAAATAACTGAGCTGAGACAACTATAAGTAGTTATTCCACCCTAAAAATCATAATATTTCCTCAACAAAGAAAGTAACAAGGATGTTAGGCACTGGTTAGATCTGCTGAGGAAGGACCTTATTCTTCCCCTTGTGCTGAAACAGGGATGATCAACAGAAATCATTCGTAAGTTTAAAAATTTTAGAGTAGCAAAGGCCTGTGTCCCACCTCATGCCTAGAAACCAGAGGAGGCAAATGCTCTCAGTGTTTCCATGGAAGCATGACACAGGAGAACAAAGTAGAAATGCATATCTGGGAGTGCCAAGGCAAATGAACCTATTACAAATCTCAGAGTCTGCATGAATCCAAATGAAGAAACAGGAGTAAACAAGCATGTTCCAAGTGACCAAGAGTAGGCTGATTATAAATAGCAATGAAAACCAGCAGTCCTGAGTATGACCTGATAATAACTAATATCTTTGCAATTATTGTGTAAGGAAGTAATGCTCAAGATCAGTCCTCCTGCTGATATCATAACCCTATGTAAGACATGGAAATGAAAGATATTACTGAATCGAGTGAGGCATGTCTGAACTGACCAGAATTTTCTATGAACTAAAAAAAATATAAATTTATATCATTAGAAAAAATGGGGATATAATGGAGAGGTCAGGTATGAAAAGTGGAAAAGATATTTTTCTTCCCCAACAAATTGTATAGCCCATGTTATACCTTCATACTTCCTATTTATATATATTTCCATTTCAATATCTAAATTTACATCTAGATTTATCTATCTATATCTAAATTACATGTAAACATGAAGAAAAAGAGAACTATCTGAAACAGTGTATAACAAATGAGCCCTGAAGATAGATGAGGAATCCTTGCGATAGGTGGCACGCAGAGAACCTACAATTTTTGCTGCATTTATTTTTATCATGGTGAATTTTATAATGATAGTGAATATTTTTATTTAATTTAAAAAGAAATTAATTTAAAACTGTAAATATTTAAAATTTATAATTGCATATATATTATTCAGGTATTTAAGAGTAAGTGGATTTATGTTTTAAAATAGTGCACAGTTTTAACCACTTTCAAAAGTTGTAAATTTTCCAAGTTCACTTAACAATAATCATAGATGTCTCTCATTTTAATGAATGTAATAGCTGTGAGAAAGAACTCTACTTTGACCAGCAAAAAAAATTTCTTTTCATGCACACTTTTCAAGTTACAGTGATAATAATACAGATACACTTAAATCCGCTTTCATAATATGTGCCTGATTTATTGACTTTAGTACTTTAGGATTTCACATAAAATTCCACAGTTTCACATTCAATTATTTAAAATGTCTAAATCGAATTTACAGCAATCTTAAATCTTGGCTTAAATAAAGCACCAAGGGCTTAGATAAAACAACCTGATTTTCAGAGTTTTTCTTTGTCAGTTTACTTACAATTTATTTCTGTGTGTATTTTGCTAAATCTTTTCAAAAGGCCTCTCAAAACTTGGTAGATTTTAAGAATTGTTTGTAAAAGAGAAGTCAACACATTATGTTCTTTTAAAAATATTTAACTTTGGTAAAGAAATAGATTTTTATTTTCTGCTACATTCTTTCTCAGATTAGATTATAATTATACAGCAAAATTAAACTATAAAATTCACTTTCACTAATAGTGTTAATGGTTTTAAATAGCTATTTTAACCTAGATTAGTAGCTTATCTTTTATTGCATCTTTTTTCATATGGCTAAATTTCACAAAGATTCTAATAGCTATTTTTATGGACATTATTGGTACTATCAAATTACTTTACAATTACTATGACATATGCAAATTAGCTGCATCAACATGTACTTTGGTCTTAGGGATATATGCACAGGTGTTGATCTTCCCGTTGTTCATACTAAATGTATGTCCTTAATATTTTCCATAAATAGTATATTAAATAAATTCTTAAAATATTTTATCTTGGTCAGCAATTTTCTGAACGGTTTCATAAGTTACAGGGTATGTACACATACTACAAAAATATTTCTTAATTTTATGAGGGAATTAACCAATAATAAATGGAATTAAGTAAGTTATGAAGAATCAAGAATATACAGTTTTGTTATGCTGTGTAAAGGTGTAGTAACAGATTAGGAATCACTAGTATTACAATTTTGGTGTCAGAATTGATTTCCAATTAACAATAATCAGAACAAATTAAGCACTGATAGTTAAGTATGAGTAAAGAGTATCTGTTACATGAGACATGAAAAATTAAAAGCTTCAGTTGATTTTCACCTTAATGAGTTTTGACTCGTGTACACCTGTTTCTCATTACCCAGCATGAAAAAAATAAATAAATAAAAAGAAAAAAAGAAAAACACTAAAAGACTGTGGCAGTCTAAACACTTTAGAAAATATCTTCCAATTGTCACAGAGAAAGCATTTCTTTAGACTGTTTTCATTTGTCAATATAACTATAAAATGAAATATTAAAAGCATTGTGCTTGGGAGCATTACATGTATTTTTAAAATCTTGTCAGTGAATAAATATAAAATGCTTTTCCGAACTTTTCAGCACAAAAATGTATAATAATACAACATAAATTTTTCTATTGTCATTCCAATGGGTTTTAGGAACCTTTTCACAAATATATTCAATTACTTAAGTAAACATCCTAAATTACACATTAGTCATTGTTTTTTAGCTATTGAATTTATCAAAAGAACATTACATTTAAATAGGATAAACTATTTCGGCCAGAAAGGTTGGTGTACTGAAATACTCTCTTTTCCTTTGAAACTTATTATAATTCTAGTAAACACTATTTATTGAATTCCTATTATATGCCATCCAGTTACAAGTACCTATCAGGCATTATCTAATTTATATGCACAGTAGTATTATAAGATAATATAATTATCTCAATTTTTCAAATAAAAAATGCATCAAATTGTCCAAGGTTTCAGAGCTATTAAGCAACAGGAGAGTAATATGTTACTCAGATTTATTAATTCCAGGAATCACAATGTTAAGAACTGTAGCTCTATGAAACAGTGTTTACTTAACTGCTGATTAGATAGTTCAAGAATATAGTCTGAAATGTTATTTGTAGAAAATTGTATTATTGTAGAAATGTTATTATTTGTGGAAAATTATTCTTATGGCTATAGAAATTGTTTATTTGATTTTGGAGAAAAGTCCATTTTATTTCCAGAAATTATTAAAAAAAAATAACATCTGCTTTACCTATCCTTCACATCATTACAGTAAACAAGTTATTCCATATAAGAACATGTTAACTGTTGAATAGTGTTATGAAAAGTTATTGTATGCCACCTGTTAATTGCTCCTATGCTGTGAAAGTAGTTATTAGACTTAAATCATTATACTTTAGATCTTAGCAAAATGAAATTCTGCCTGTTGGAGAAGACAAACTATGATATGCATAGATCACTATGTCTGTTAAGTCCAGAAGCTATTTCTTGCAATCTAGAGGCTTTTCAGAAAATCGGAGCATATAAATGCATATGAAAATCCTGAATGTTTGTGGGGAGAAGTGCACATTCGCAGAACTTCCATTCCTGAGTATTGGCTCTGTACAACCTATTACATTAGGTCAGTTTTTTCCACCACACTTGTTTCAGTTCTTGTTATATACAGACATAGAAATAAAGTTCAGTGATTTAAAAAGCAGTGTTTCTAGATGCCATCATCTAGAGGTTGCTATATTCTATTTGGAGCCTCTAGGAGACATTTAGAAACAGATTCTATGTCTGAAAAATCCCTTAAAACAAGACTTGCAAACTCAGATACCCAAATGATATGCAAAACAGAGTAGCCACGGGTACCAGGTACAATAATTTTATCTTCAGTTCATTTTTGATGTTAAGGAACATGTGCCCCCTTTTTCCAGGTCTTCTGATTGTTTAAACGTGGCAGGAATACAATTTTTGAGTAAAACTGTTCTAGGTTTTAAATGTTAGAAACTAACTTTTCAAAAAAGGCAAGTTTGCTGAAAGAAGTAATTCTACTCACAGAATTTTATCATCATGCCCTTTGGAAGGGAGTTTGAGGCTGTATTAATTACAAAGACGTCACTGTTGTTGAAGTTTGAAAAATTAGGGTAGAATTATATAGCTTGTTCATAATCTCTAAATCAGATATTTATGGTGCTGTCCTTACATGACTCGCTATAGAAGTGTCACATTATCATTTAATACTGATTAACACCATATATTTCTTGTCATTTGAGACATATGTCCAGGAGGCATGGTCAAAGCAGTTATTTCCAGTTAATATTGTCAAAGGAATCCTTTATTTCTGCCTTAAGCAGAAGCACCAGTTTTCAGGGTGAGTACTGAAAACAATGGGCTTCAGAGAACATCTCTCTGCTGCAACCTGATCACTGAAATGGAGACTGAGCAAAAGTTTTGCATGTTGAAGAAAGGGGTGCTCAAGGGTACTTGGGCATTGTTATGGTACAGGATGACACTTATTTTCATAAGCTTCTCAAACAAGGTCAGAGCCTTTCTGGCAATTATGTAGACCAACTGTCTGTGCACGGTGGGATATTCTTGCTAAATTTGGGATGGCTAGGACCAACCTTTCTCTAAACTCCGGAGTGTAAGATGACCTCTTTTACAACAGAATTATTACTGCATGCTTGCACTGAAATGACATTGGAAAGAAAGAGGCAAAAGGAAATGAAGCACTTGAAAAACATGCTTGATAGATACAAAACTGTAAAGTAAACCCAATTAGTACCCAACGATAAAAAATGAAAATTGTCTACCTTTTATGCTAGCTCTTAGATAACCATGCTTACATTTATTTAGTCTTCAAATTGCATATTTTAGACTCAACTTTTCATTTATGAATCACTGTGAAAGACAATATCCAGTGGAATTTTGATTAACTTCTCTGTGTGGAATTTCCCAGGTGCTAGAAGAGGAGTCAAAAAGAAAACAGAAATACAGTCTCTTGCACTCGTGGTCACCTCTATTAATTTTCTAATTTCTACCTTGGAAGGTCCTCATGGATTTTATCATCATGCCCTTTGGAAGGGAGTTTGATGCTGTACTAATTACAAAGATGTGACTGTTGTTGAAGTTTGAAAAATTAGGTCAGCATACCAACATTTGCTATGCTTAATGTTTCTTTCTGAAGGTTAAAATGTCTTAATCAGTTTGGCAAGGGTCACTTTTAATGTAGGCTAACAACACAAAAAAGTAAAATTATCAGCAGAACTCCACTATCAAGAAGTTTAAAGCATTTTGAAATATGAAAAATTTTGATTATGGCATATTAGTTCAAAAATTTGTTTAATTTTCAGCAAAAACACAACCTGAGTTAGTAGTTGGAAAACCATAATTTTCTTTAGAAGATAAATAAAACTAAATATTCCCCAGAGTGTATACAAGTAAATACTATTTTATGATCAGTAGTGTATGAATTACAAAATTGGTGTGTTCAAAATAAACTTTCTGACTTTTCAATATACTTTACACAGCCCCCAAAATGAAGCTTCCTGTTCATTCTGTCTGACCAGAATACAGCAATGCAATCTTGTCATACTTCTTGTGTATGACTTTTCATGATTCTGTTTAAATTGAGAACACACCATGTTAAGATTTTTAACTCTATTCTGGGTAAAAGACATCAGGTGCCTTAAAGGTAACTCGCAAACTTTCAGACTCTGATATCTAATATATTAATAGATGAATGTCGATGATTTTAATCTCTAAATTAAAAGAAAACTCAAAAATCTTCACCAAGTAAAAAATTTCCATTCAAGGTTTCTTGGGAAAATGAGCATGAACCATTTTAAATTCTGTTTTTGGTTAGTGTGTCAGGTCTGTCTATAACTCAGATCTATAGTTTAACTCTTAATATATGAACCAAAGGAGAATAAACCCTGGAATAGATTCTCCAAGTTATTTCTAAGTCATAGCAGAATATCAATAACACATTTCTTTGCTTGTTTAATATATTTTCTTTTTGAACATGGCTTGAATGTAATCTTTTGTATTTATTACACAAAGAAAAGAAAAGATATATAATATAGAGACATCCATTTTATTACATAATATCTACAAAAGTGTAAGAGAATGAAATGATATGTATGTTTCTGGGGCACTAGCTCTATCATGACATACTATGAAAAAATAAAATGCTAATTAAGGATAATTTACACTGCATAATCTCACATTAAAATCTTTGAAAATTCCTGCAATGAGGCAATCTTATTCTTTCTTCAATGATTACATCACAGGTTAATGGGTGCTTTTGCTAGTCAACTTCTGTTACTTCTACAAAGTACTCGAGGTAGTAAATTTAGAGGTTTATTTTGGTAACAATTTTGAGGTTTATGGCTTGTTGGTCCTATTGGTTTTAGGGCTATGGAAAGGCAGTAAGTCATGGAGAAGAGGAAAGAAGATGGGAGGAGAAAGGAAGAAATGGGAAGGGAGGGATTAAAATTCCTTCATGCCCCAGGTATCTGAAGATCTCCCACCCAGCCCAGCCTCCGAAAGTTCTATCACATATCAATAGTGTCAAGCTTGGAATTAAGCTATAAAGACAAAGGCTTTGGGGGAGCATTTAAGATCCAAACTATAGCAGTGAATACATGCACAATATGAATTGGAACAACTGACCCATACTTGGGAAGAAAATTAAAGTCAAATTATTTAAGAGAAAAGACAGATAAAATAGCGTTCTCCTTAGCTTTTGAAGTAGGGGGAGAAATTAAAAATGAATATTTATTATGCTTTGTGAAGAAAAGGAGTACTGCTTTTTTGTACCCATGCATTTATTTGTCTAAGAAATCCCAACCCAGCTCTGGCTGAACATATGTCTTAATGAGAGAGACTTATCTCCATGGTGTAAATCTCCTTTTATCAACAGTCTGTAAATGGCTTAAAATTCCACACAAGTGCTTCCTGTTCCTTAAATCTGCAGTGCTGGTGAAGGGTGACAAAAACTGCAAGAAAGTTTCTAAGTCTGTATCCCATCAAGAGTGATTAAGGGAAAAATATCAGCACTTTCTGCTTCTTACTAGGACTCAGTTAACTTCAAAAATAAGTATGTACAGCTGAGAAGGTGTTAAAAGAAGGTAGATTA
>RJWT010015440.1:0-20431 GCA_004365215.1 Cuniculus paca | reverse complement strand
ATTGTTAACACTTTATCAACACTTAACAAACTACAGAGGCAAAGTAAGTACATTGAAACAAAAAATGTGGACACCTTCAGTGACTCTGAAGAATGAAATGATGCTAAAGTTTTGTTCATGCCTCAGAAATCTGGCTATCTTTGACTGTGAGTTAAGGATGACAATCTCACTGTCATAAACTTTCATGTCAGGTTTTTAGCTCCATGATACAAGCAGAGGGTTTTAAATGTATAACAAAATGTGAGGAGTATGTGGGACTCTAAATGAAGTGGCGAACTACTATCAGGAACTTTAGTTATTTATCTCAATGCTTAGGACAAAATTAGGCTGAAGAAGAATCTATTTAAGGAAAATAGAAAGCAATGAATCAACACTGCCTGTTTTGAGATCAGAACCTACCATTTTGTTACTGGCTTGGTAGCCTGGATGTTCTAATTGTTCAGTTCCTGAAGTTCATATACCTGTTCTCTTGAGTTCTACTTCATTTTATTTTCTGTACCAGATTCTCTAGACTGAATAACGTTCACTTCTGCCCTGAATGCAGGTATCCTTCTCTGTAGTAAGCCAGGCATTGCCACATCCTCAGTGAAAAAGTTAACAGTTCTGCTTATCAAAAATGGTCCTAACTTCTCATCCTGAACATTGTCCAAGCAGTTTTTCCAATTCATAGCTCTACCAGTTATGGTTCTTTATATTTACTACACATTTCAACCAACTTCTAAAAATATTCCAGACAATGATAATGCTTCTCTGTGTTTCCTAATACTGTTCCTCATTCTTCAAATCCTATTCCTCCCATCAATCACCAAAACTATCCAACATTAAGATTACCATCCACAGATCAGGACATACTTCTTTTGTGTATCTTCCCAAATTCTGCCATAGACTTTGGTATGTTTATGTGGCATAACTTAAAAGTAAAGATAATCACTCAAGTAAGAAAGATCACTATGGTTTGAACCCCAGCTTTACCATTCAAGTGACTTGTGAGTGTGGGTAAGTTATTCATGCTTTAATTTTCTTATTTTAGAATGAGGATAATACTGGCTACTCTGTGAGGTTTAGGCAGGATTTGATAAATTAGTGCATTTACTGGCACAAAGTAAGTGCTATGTATGTTTGTGATAATGATGATGACAGTGACATTGATGGTAAAGATGACGTATATAATAATTGCATGGTCAATAAGAGCTAGAAAATTTTTTATTCATCTATATATCCACTTCCCCCAAAACTAAATTACTATGTTCAATAAATGTTTATTAAATTATATTCAATGAATTCCTTCTGGTCTTACATTTTTAGTTACTACCTCAGCTAACTATGTTAGAAATTCTGGTGACATATGGGTTGATTCTCCTAGAGTACAACTGTTGAAATCATGCTTTAAAATCCTTGCTGTTCATTTAAATAAGAAATATTTCAATGTTTTTCTTATATTCAACTCACTAGAATTTAAATAACTTACTTTTAATAAACTTACTACTTTTCTTAGATTACAATACCTCAACAATGCTAATATCTCCTTAGAGCTTTCATATAATGAAAAAGTACCCTTTGTTTATCATGAGATCTGGAATTTGTAGCCTAGCTCTTTCATGTTTTACAGTCTAGAGCCACATATCAACTGAAAGTCATCTCAGCCCACATTGAAACATTCATCCAAGATAAAATAATCATGTATAGTTGTTCTAAAAATCAACAGATTCATTAGTGTGAAAAGTAGCAATCAAATGTTTTTTCAAGAGTCCAAGTTATTGTTTTTTTAACTTGCAAAGCATTTTCACATACCTTGTCCTGCTTGAATTATCAAGAGTGCAATGTAGTGGCAATGTTAAGAACAAGAAATTATGAGCATCTGATATTACATATGAATATACATATATATGAATATACTGAAACCTTTAAAGACTCAGTCTTAAGGATGAAGAATTGCTTTTAGGAAAATATCAGCATATCATATTGATGCTTGTTATTTAAAAGTGGTAAACAATGCTTTGTAATTTTTTTCACAGCCTAATTATTGTTTTAAATTCTTTTATGGAGTGCCCAAATGTCTGAGGTAGGAATACACTAACAACTGTGCTTTAAAACAAAACACCCACTGAGACAAATGTTGCTTGCCAGTGTGTTCTCTATCATTGATATATACTGACATTTCTGTGCAAAAAATTCCTTAGCATATACTCTTTCAGTGGTTAATAAATCTTAATTATTTTATATCATTTCAAATCTGTATCTTCACATTCTCACACACTGACAGCAGATATGATATTTACACAAATAGAATGTGTTTACTTTCAAATGTGAGATACCAGTACCTGTAACATTAAGAGAGCTATAATTTAATTAACTACAATACTATTATTAAAATCAGTTTTATGAAAACCCAGTTTTCAAAGTGTTGGTGTGAGGGTGATACAAGATTGGTATCTCTTCTTCTATGGAATTTTAGCTTGGAGATTTTAATGTATTTAGGAAATACAATAAAAGAAAAATTTCTGCCTACATTTATAGAAGTCCATATATATATTTATAATATTACAGTATATCAAACAAAAGAGATGTTTTCCAGAAATAATCAATAATCTCAACATATACTTACTGGTCACTTCTGGTCGACTATGTGATATTTAATATTTCATCACAGGAATGGCATGTGTGTTGCTCTCTCTCTAGTTTGCTTTCTGACAATGGAAACCAAAACAAATTATTATGCATGCCTCTTTCCTATTCCTGTCTAATGCACCCTCTGCTTGTGTGGTGGAGCTAAAACCTGACATGAAAGTTTATGACAGAGTGAGATTGTAAAAATGTATTTTTATTTGAGACAATTTTGCTATAAAAGCACATTTCAGTCCTTTAAAATAACAGTCGACAAGATTTACTGTATCAAATGTAAGTTTCACACCTCAGTCAGTGGTAGATTTCAAACTGCAGCAGCTGAAGGGATATTGGCTTTTAAAATCTTTAAGTTACTTTGTTCCCAGATGTACACCACTTTTTTAAATTGAAAAAAAAAAAAGGACACTTATCATGCAGCCTGAAAGTTCTTTGGTTTGTATTTACCCATTTTATTATCCTTGTCTTATTGACTGAGACAGGAGTCAAGTCTGTGCTATGTTAGTCCAGAAACTAAAAATAAATAGGCAATTGTGAATTGTGAATATTAATGCAAGGTGGCAGCTCTCATTTTCTGCCATCTCAACTGATTTTCCATTTGAAGCAATTTGCACAAAACGTATTTAAAAATCAGAAACTTAAAGACAAGCAATTTTCAATTCATTAGCCTATAAATTTGCCTATGAATGTAGTATACTGCTGTTGCAGGGAGAAGAGGGGTGGGAGTCCAAAGCTGCAGATCCCTTGGGGAGGACATAATCACATGCCAACAATCCATCTCAGCCCCTCGATGTCTGTGGGGGAAACTGTAGTACCTCTAGTCAGTTTATGAACCCCACGAAAGAGGAAAGTGGGTGTTGATAACCATGACACATTGCTCTAGAGAGAGCCTTCCATGTTACTGATAAGAATTTCAAGCTTAATGTTTTCTGGATAGCAGTCTCTCTTCTCTGTCTCTTTCAGTCTGTTGTCTAACAAAACAGATGAAAGTAAATTTAAAAGTATGCTCAAAAGTGAACATTAAGCAGGAGAAATCTGAAAAGATTTGACCTTAGATTTATCTATCCCTCATATTTGACCTTAATATTCACCATCTTTGCAGATTTGTCCTTTATATTGATCAACATTTGTATAATATGAACCAGCCATGCTGCCATGACTCAGCTGGCTACCATCAGCTATCTCTAGCCAGCGTGGACTGGGAGAACCATTCAGACAAGCCCCCACATGCCTGCTGTCATTGAAGGAGCCTCAGTGTAGCTGTGTGTCTGGAGAAGCCTGCCTCCCAGTCCACTGCACTCCCTGGGAACCTAGGATAAAAGAAACCCAGGTGCCTGGTACATTCCCTTATGCTGTGGACAGGCAGCCAATGTGGGAAGTGCCTGGGACTGCACAACCCTCTCATCCAGAGGAATCTAGGAAAATGTCAAGATGAAGGAACAAAGGCAATCTCAGACTTCCAGCCCACACAGAGCAAGTCTGGGAGACATAGACATAGAACAAATTGGAAGTCCCACACCTGAAATTTCTGAAAGGATAACAACAGAAGAAACAGCTTCATGTTGATGTGAAAGCAATTAGATCAGAAATAATATCTCAGGTAAAAGAAGAAATGAGAAACATAATGAAAGAATTGTTGAGCGTATCTAAGGAAGACATAGATAAAAATGAGGAGCACAGGATAATGATGGAAACTTTGAATGAACAATATAAGAAAGAAATAGAATGCATGAAACAGATTCTAAGAGATACCCAGGAAATTGAAAACTCCATTGAAAGCTGTCAGAATCACTTGAATGAAACTGAAGATAGACTTTCAGACCTTGAAGACAGCATTGCAGCTAGCCATTGTTAAAGGAAATATCTCTGAAAAATAAGTAACCAGGAAATAACAATTCAATGACTGTAAGATGATGCAAAGAAACATAATTTAAGAGTGATAAGTGTCAGTGAAAAAGCAGGGATCAACACAAATCACATAAGAAGACCATTTACAGAAGTAATAGCACAAAACTTCCCAAGCATGAGAAAAGGACCTGACATGCAGGTAAGTGAGGCATATAGAACTCCAACTAGCCATAACCAAAATAAATCTACATCCAGACATAATAATCAAGATCCCAGAAATTCAGCACAATAACAGAATACTAAAAACTGTTAGTGAATAGAAACAGATGACCTTCAAAGGAAAACTCATCAGAATCATGGCAGACTTCTCAACACAAACCATCAAGTCAAAAAGAGCTTGGAGTGAAGTGTTTAAGTCCTGAAAGAAAACAACTTCCAACCTAGATTCATATACCCTGAAAAACTATCTTTCAAAATTAACAGAGAAATAAGATGCTTCCATGAAAAAGAACTGAAGGAATCCATGACCACCAAACCAACTCTACAAAAGGTGCTTATGGATATTCTAGAGAGAGATAAAGATGACCATGGTTCCAAGAATAGCAGTAGATGGGGATCTTAGAGCAGGGCAGGCAATTGAATGAAGGGAAAAAGTGGGGGGTTGATGGCAAGAGGATGGCATCACAGAGATGAGCCAGTGCATGTTGGTCATAACCATTAATGTAGATGGTCTCAATTCGCCAATAAAAATAAACATGGGCAGAGTGGATCAGGAGACAGGATCCATCAATATCCTGTATACAAGAAACACATTTGACTCAAAAGGAAATTCATCAAATGAAGGTTGTAGGAGAGAAGATAATGCTCCACATGATGAGGACCCCGAAAAAAAGCAGAAGTAGCTTGCACATCAACCACAGAATGAATAAGGAAGAAATGATATTTTTATACAATGGTTATTAAGAAAGAAATCTTACTTATAAAGAAAGATAATCTTGAGGCTCTTGTAGGTAAATGGATGCAACTTGACATCATACTCACAGGCAAAATGGTTCAGATCGACATTGGTGAACATTGTGTTGTTGTTTCCCTAGTATAAAAAACTGAAGGAGTTAGTGGGATCCAAAATGTGCAATAGATATTGTGAAAGCAAAAGGCGAGGAAATGTCTAAAAAGGGAAGGTGGTAGCTGTTGTTAATTTCCTATTATCTTGTTTTGAAGTTCTGTTCAGTTTTCATTGTTTTGTTTGGTTTGAATTTATTCTGCTTTGTTTGTTTGATTCTATTAAATCTGATGGTGTTATGGTTGATACATTGTGTCAACTTGAGCCATTTAGAAGTTTAACAAAGAGACTCAGAAGGGAGCCAGGGTTCTTACTTTGTAAATACCCTCATCCTGTGCAAAGGAGGGCAAGGACATTTTGTGAGTGTTACACCCACCCTGAAGCGGGGTGGGTGGCCTGTGTACAATATGAGGGTAGAGAAGAGGCTTGCTCCCTCTTGTGCTCTGGCTGCTGCCTTGAAGTGTTGCCCCAGTGCCATGCCACCCTGCCTTGGAGCCAGCTGATTATGGACTGAAATCTCCAGAAACTGTAAGCTTTCCTTGCTTCACTTTGGGTGTCAGATGTTTTGACCCAGCAAGGAGAGAAAAGTAACCAAAACAGATGGTATGGGCAGCTATTTTAAAGATAGCAAGATATATCATGGTGGCCATTGTTGATTTCCTGTTATGTTGTTTTGAAGTCCTGTATTGCTTTCACTGCTTTGTTTTGATTGCCTTTATTTTGTTTCATTTGTTTTGTTTTATTCTCTTTACAATAAAAAAACAACAAAATAAAACATTTGCATAATGCTTTTTAAAATTTCCAGAGGGTTCCACATATATAACATTTACATAATAAAACATTTTTGAGTCACCAATATAACCACATCACACAGATCACAAAGCTGAGCCTTGAAGAAGTTTTTTAAACATAGTTGGTAAGATAGAAAGTTAAATCTACATTCACAAAATGAAAATTCAAAGTTCTTTTTTCCCATACTAAATTGATACTTTCCATCTTTGAAATATCTCTTAATTTCTGTACATTTTCTGCGGAAAGGAAAATTAAAGTTAGTCTTACTATATTTCATCTATTAGAAAAGATCCATCAGAGGGCCAGGGATCTAGCTCAGCGGCCTAAGCGCCTGCCTGGCAAGTGCAAGGTCGTGAGTTCAATCCCCTGTGCTGTAAAAAAAGAAAAGAAAAGAAAAGATCCATCAGTAGACTACCCAAGTCCTAAAATGGAGACCCCTATGTACAAAAGTAGACACAATAGTAATGCCAAATGCCCTCAGATAACTTACCTTCCTTAAGAATAGATCTACTGAAATGTTCACAGTTTGGATGTAGATGAAGTTAAATAATATGGAGCACTTAAATTCTTATTTATGTGTACTTTGTTTTGGTCTTGCATATTCACTTGGAAAACTGAAAACTACCCAAAAGTCCATGAGTAGTGGAATGGATTAATAGATTTTTTTATATAAATGAGAAAATAATTTATAATTGCATTGGCTAACTATACACAGTGATATGGAAAATATAAGGTTCAAAAGGAGTCATGCACACAAGTATATAGTATTTTGTTAAACATAAAACACAGTACAGTAAACTAGAGTTAAAAGGTAGAGGTGAGGAGAGGTTAACTTTGAGGGGGATTAGTAACTGGGCGTGTGAGGAGCAGCAGGCATGCTGATAGCAGGGAACTAACTGAGCGGTCTGCTTAATGTATGAAAACACTGAAAGCCAGACATTATGATATGTATGCTTTGCTCTGCATATAATACACTTCAATAAAATCTTTGAAAGTGAAATGGATCTGGATCTTATAGATTGCATTCAAATCCATCACGGATACACTGGTGTTACTAATTCTAGTCTTTATGAGACAGTAGCATTGAAAAGTATAGATAACTGATGCAGAACTTTCAGTTGTACTGCAAAATGTATTCATAGTGTATTATATGGGACTTTTTCTAAGCATTTCCCAGATAAGAATTTGGATGCATTTGTCTCTCCCTTTAACTAATTCATTGGCATTTATAATGCACAAATGAGAATACTATGAATTTAGTAACTAACAAAAAACTTTTGTGAAATTATTTTTCGGGTCCTTAAATACCATGAAAAAGTGCTATCTCAGCAAAAATGTCAAAATCTGTATTAGGATGATTAAACATTATTTCAGTGTCATCATCAATTCTTGATAGTTGAGTAGCTTCCCATGATATTATTTCTGAGTCTTGTGAAGACCGTTTGGAGTTTTCTGGGTTAATGGCCTTCAGTGGTCCTGTGCTTAGCTAGCTTTTTGTTCAGTATTTAAGAAAAGAAAATGTAGAGAAGGCATATCCACTTCACGACTGCTTTGTTCTTAAAGAAATACACGTCATTCCTGCTTGTATTTGTTGGAGAACAGGCAGCCTCATGGCCCCTAACTGAATGCAAACAACAAAAGAAAAGCGTGAATCTTTATGGATCTGTTAACTGTGTCTGCTACACTGCCCTTTCTTTCCTCCTTCACAAACCGCAAATCAATTTTTGAGACTCTGTCAGTTGAACATTTCACACCAAAATGCATAGAAACACAGAATTCATTTGATCTACAAACACATGTGACTTTCTGGCACATATCATCCTAGCAGTTGACTTTAAACTCAATCTGAATGCCGGGGATTTGTTCGCTGGTTCTGTAAGACAGCTTACACTCAAGAACAAACATTAGTTATGTCCAAGTCTTAATGCCTGAGAGTCAGCTCATAGAAATTCGACCTGAGTACTCTACTCTTTTTGACTTTTAAACCAAAAGTCATCAGGTACAGTAGAACGCACCTTGCACTGACTCCTGGCCTGAAGACATACCTTCTAAATTTATAACCTGTAAATACTTTAGAAAAAATTTTTATGACAGACGTCTTAAACCTTCTAAAATTGAATTTAGCAAACTCATGTTGAATACTTTCCTTTACAACTTTAGGGAAGAAAAATTTATCTTTATAATAGAAAGTTTGTGTAGGTATGCAACTTATCCCAAATCACAAACCTGGAACCAAATTTTGAGGCTTAACATTACTAGTATGAAATATCCTTTACTTATCATTAAAGCAGGAAAAAGATCATAAAATACAACTGTAGTGAATTTTTATAGTGTCCTGAATTCCAAGTTTAAAACAAGGCTTAATAAGACTAGTGTGCTTTTATATTACTTAAATTGTTTATTGTTTATTGATAGTTGACACAACTAGTACCAAAATCTATGGTTATACTAGTAATCTACATAAATTATATGCATTCTTCATTTTTAACTCTTTTTTGCACTTGTAGACTTTGAAATGCAAAATATAAGGCAAAAGATACCACTTTGGAAAGTTTTCATCATGTAGCCTTTTGCTCCCAGAAAGTAATTTTATTTATATGTGTGTGTGCATGAATAATATACATAGATCTCTCATGCCTGAAATGAATTTTCCAGATTCAATGTCTGTATGCTAAGTGTTCAGTACTCTAAGAAGTATTGCTTCTGAAAGCATGTATAAGTCGAGAATGAAATGTTCCATTTTTAACAGTGAAATGCAGATTTCCTATTAAAAAGTAAAATTCACTACCAACATTATAAAGGACAGTATTTGAATTTTGGAGAATTAATTTAGGAAGTTAAAGAAATTCTAGGTAAGCATTTCCTCTAGTCTGTATATTTATATTTGATTTTACACTTGAACATTATTAATGTTCAGTACTTGGCTCTGGGCATTTGGGTCAAATAAATGTTAGTAGTTTGGAGGGCCCACCCACGTGAGGTGGCACGGCTCCTGCTATCTCAGCACTGTAGGCTGAGGAAGGAGAACACCCTGGACTACGAAGGGAGATGTGAGAGACAGAGATAGAGAGAGAGACAGAGACAGAAACAGAGATAGAAACAGAGAGACAGAGACAGAGAGACAGAGACAGAGAGAGACAGGGAGAGATTGGGTTTCCATGGGGGAGAGAGAGAGAGTATTGAGCTCTCTGCACTACCTGTTCCAGTACTGCCTTTTTCCAGGCTTGACAATACTTCGGTGTGATTATAAATCATGAAACAGGTACAGGGAGGAGAAGGCCCCATACTGCTTTGGGGAAATTGTACAGCCTATATGCTGCAGCTGCCTACTTGACTGTGGTGTTTTCTTTATTGGTTTTACATAATTTCATCTTTCATATGTGTGTTTATCTCTTCAAAAATCTATTTTGGGCAAAAATCAATGTGTCTTTCTCCTCAGATTTTTATATGAAAAGGAAAACACCTAAAATGATGGCCAGGCCAGAAATAGCATCATGTGGCTTCACAACTTCATTCATGTTTTCTTTGTTTCCAATTGCTTTTGTGTGTGTGTGTGTGTGTGTGTGTGTGTGTGTGTGTAACCAGGGATTGAACTCATGACCTTGCGCTTGCTGGGCAGTCGCTTAGGCTGCTGAGCTAGATCCCTGACCCTTGTGTTTTTGAGATAGGGTCTTGCTATGCCATTCAGACTGGCCTTGAGCTTACTTTGTAGCCCAGGCTGGTTTCGAACTGACAACGATCCCCCTGTCTCAGCCTCCCAAGAGCTGGGATTACAGGCGTGAGCCACAAAGCCCGGCTCGATTTACTACTTTTAAAACCAGATCTAAATAACAGAATATTTTTTCCACTTTTTCTTTGTGCAGCAGATATCCCCAGCAGTGAATGGAGCCCCAGTGAAATATCTGCATTAAACAAACTACAGCCTTCCTTTAGCATTTGTTTTTACTGTTTTTAGGTGAAAGTATGATGAGAAAGTCAACATTAACTATTACGGGTTTCCCTAAAAAAAAAAAATGAAATGAAGGACCTCAATCACCAGAACAATTTCACCAACACAGAATCTATTCATGTTCATTTGAATGTCTTCTAGAATATGTAAACTGTAATAAATAAAATGTATCTTCTGGCCAACTTCATGTTTGACAAGTGAATAAATAAATCTGTTATCAGTTCAAAACAATGTTAGTAGTTTGTTATTTAAATGATCAATTTTCGTTGTACTACTTTCAATTAAATTTGTTCTCATAGCTACCTATATAATTTTAAGTACTGTACTGATTACCACGATGCATTGATATTTCTTTTCCATTTGTCTCAATGCCTGAATAATGTTGTTTTACTTCTGTTTTTGTTCCCTTTTTTCATCAGTGCAAAAACCAGGCTGGGCATACAAAAAGAACAAAGAAACACTTCAGGGCAGAAGTGGGATGGAAAGAATTGTTCTTGCCTTTCATCTGCATTGAAATACTGCTTTAGCACCTGCATAAACGACACTAGATGCATGTTACATAACAGAGGGCACTATAAGCTCAGGCCCCGAATTTCTCTGGTAAATACACAGATTCCACGGTTGTTGCAAACCAGCACAAAAAGTACATAATAATAAGCTCTATGAGCATTTGGTTACCTCAGCTTCATTAACTGTGAAACACCTACAAGGTCTAGCTCACAGTAGAAATTTAAAAATAATAAAATGTGGAAATTAGTAACTCCCTCCCGTGTGGCCATTCTTGACCTGTAATCCTGAAGGCACTTCTCTTGATAGTATAGTTAAGTCACCTAGGCAATCAACTCAAAACCTTCTATGTGACCAAGACAACCACTATCGCCCCTCTCTACTTCTTCATCCAAAATTCCATCTTTAAGTTTCATTTATTTTGCTAAAAGTATCATTCTTGTTAAAATGTAAAAATAAGTAAATATAAACTCAATGACAATTGAAGCTATTTTAAATTATTGACACTTACCACAAATAAGTATTAGATTTTCTTTTCTTTCAGTGGAGTTGTGATTGGAAAGAGGGAATCATTCTTTGGTCTTTGAGGTAGTTGAAGAAAGCTTGGGTTTGTAGGATGAATTCAGGTGAGTGAGAAACATCCAGAAAATATCTACCTATCTCATAACGCTGCCTATAGATGACATAATGCTGCAGGACAAGATATGATCTGGTTAATACAAACACACTTAAAAAATTGATACTGACAGATGCCAACTCATTAAATAGCTAGTCACTGGTGCAAAATTTGCTTTTAGGAAACATGACTTTTTGTTTAATACCCTCTCCTTCAGAACTCTGATAACTTATTTGTAAAAGCTAACCCTGCTTCAAAGTAAACTGAATCTTATACAGTATTTTACAAATTCAAAAGTATCTTTAAAAATCACAATAAACTTCATGTCCCTGTAATTTTGTATACTCTACATAAAAAACTACTTAAGTTTCTCAGAGGGATTTCATTTGCCGAGCATGTGAAGTATGATTGATTAAATATGAAAGCATATGATTATTCCATTAAGAATTGATACAAAGATGTACTCCATCATTTCCCATGATAGAAATATTTTAGGAAATCAGCTCATTGAAATAATTATCAGTGTTTACGACTCTACGAAACTTTGCATCACTACAAATACAGTCTCTATTTTTTCATATATACTCGATAAAGAAATTAAACTTATCCTGTATTTTACATGCATATGTCATGAAATTATGTATATCCTGTATATTATGAGGTGCTGTGGTCATGGGGCCAGGATATCAGGCAGTGTATCAGTTAAGAAAACCAACAAACTGATTGAAGATAGATGTGATTGAAAAAGACAGTGCGTATTTAAAATTTTAAATTTACTACAGTCAAAGGCAGGTTGCCATCACTCCCTGTCATAGTGCTTCCCCTTATTCTAACCGCACGTCTCATCATTCATGGCACTCCGTGAAGCAACTCTGAAAGTCTTCTTTTTGCCTCTTTGTTGTGATAACGGTGACCGCCTCGAGATCCTGAATGGATTCAAGGGCGTACCTTTCATGATCATTTTAAAGTGTAGGACGAGTCAGAAATCACACTCCTCAGATGAATGGTGTGGATGAGAACACACCATAATAATAGTTTTGCAAGCCTACTTTTCTGGTGGGTGGCACTCAACAGTAGCATTCACCATACTTTTTATTATGCTTCCTAAAGACCCAAAAGAAGACTGCCAGAAGGGCTTCCGAAGTGGCAAGAAGGACTACATGCGAAGCCAAAGAAGTTACACCACATTTAACCTGCACTACCACACCTAAGCAATCAGCTTTAGGACAGTTTTAAAAGAGCACAATAGAGAAAGGATCTGACTCTGAACATGCTTCCGGACCCCGCTGAAATTGAGAAAATCTCCGGACAGCCTAGGATGGAAGGGTAGCATGAATAGCGGAAGCCAAGACTGTTGTGTCTTGAAAAAGTGAAAAAGTGAAAAAGCAGCTGTGTCAGTAGAAACAGCTTCCTACATTAACTGAGGGAGCACTGCAAGGTGGCCCTTCCTGACACCAGAGACAGCCAGAAGGCACGCGGGCATTTTTTCATAGCAGGTAATTTATCGGAACACTTAGGAAACAAACGGTCTATTAATAAATGAACTTTATTTTTGGTGCTCTAGAGTCATAAAAAATACTTAAGAAAGGAGTCTCTCTGTACTGCTCCTTCCCTCCCTATCCACCCTGTGGGGGTACCACCGGCCTCCTGTTTACTCATTCTTAGCTTCCTATAATACAAGGGACATAGTGAACAGCCTGCTCTTTGCACCTCTTTGAAAGAAGACATATCCTGGAGCGTGGGCCATGCTAAAGACACATCTTACATGCCTCTTGGTCTTTGCAGGTCAAGGCCACTTGGAAAATTCCAAGATAAAAAAATAACTGTTCTCCGGTCAGCACATACTGGCTTGCAAAAGCTAACTCAGTTTTTCAAGAACTATATGAAGTTAGACAAACTTATTTAAATTTAGATATATGTAAGTTAAATATAGAACATTCGTATATAAGCAAAACAAATGTATAAATAAAGTACACATACGTATTCATGGAATATACCTATATATGTATGTGTATATATATATATATATATTCCTTAGCCCGCCATATCTGTACATTTCACATATGTGGATTCAATGACAATGAATGAAAATATCAGAAAATAATTATGACTGTCCTGATCATGTAAACTTTCTGTCATTATTTCTTAAAAAATACAGTGTAACAAATATTTTCAAAAGAATTTATATTGTATCAGGTATTATAACAAATAGGGAGATTACTTCAAATATGTAGGAGGATATCTGTAGGTTGCATTCAAATACTACAGTATTTTGTATAAAAAATTGAGAATTTCTAGATTTCGGTATCCACAGATAGTCCTGGAACTAATCCTCTACAGACTCTTTGGGATGAGCCGTGGGAGGTTACATCACACAAAAAAATGCCTTACAAGAAAACAAAAACAAAAACAGAAACAAACCTAGATATGGTGGCAGTATATCTCAAAAGCATGTTGATTACAAAACATTCGTTTCTAGGCTTCATATAGACCAAATATTTGAAGTATCTTTCCTGTCATAGAAGTGTGACCGCTATCTCAAATGTATTATCTGATTTAAAACTCTTTATGCTTCGTGGTTACAATCCTTTCCTTCCCCTATTTCTTATGTATCATGAGGTTAAAAGATAATTTCACATGTGACATTCGGAAGACAATCCTGGAGTAGTCTGAGTGGGGACACTGAGCACCTCAAGATCCCCAGTGCTGTGCTACCTCAGAGACACTCTAAGGACTGCTGAAGTACAATGCTTGGCCAATGCAGCTAATAAGCACATAAAACTAGGATATTAAAATTATGGTGAATTTGTTGCGATGATATGCACTGATTGTGAGTGAGTCATGAGGAAAACTGCTTATCTTTCAGGGCTTAAACTGAAAAAAATTAAATTAAATTCATCATTGGAAGCCGGTTTCATGGGAAAAGGCTTGTGACACTCAAGAATGGTGCTATAATCCAGAGATTATCAACAACAGGAAGCCATTTCCCATAGGGTGGAGGACCAAAGTGAGCAGATGATGTTGTCAAAGTCCAGGAACCAAGATCAGTTTATGGATAGGGCTTTCAGATAGAGCCTAGATACCAACAACTGATGAGACTAGTGCCAGAAACACCATCCACATAGGGAGAAATACAGAACTCCACACATCCTCTCCCTCCCCAGTCTCATCAGAGTCCCTCTGGCTTAACCTAACCATGAACCAGTTAAGAGCGGCTCCTTGGATAGGCAGCTTCCAGAGGTCAGCCCAACAAGAAAGGGCAAAAGAATAGATCTAAGGAAAAATGAGTGCAGGATTAACAAGTCCATGAAACCCAAAACATCTGTATCTATATCAATGATAGATGATAGATAGATAGGTAAGTAGATAGGTGATAGATAAGTGGATAGGTAACTTTCCCTATTGTCCATTAATGTTGGGATGCAAATGCAGAAAAACTATGAATTCTTTTTGTCTATATACAGTATTTGAATGAGAATTTTATTGCTGAATTAGTTGTTCACACATTCCTAATTACTCTTTTTATTCAATTCAATTCTTTTTTTTTTTTTGAAAAAAAAAACACAACCAAACAAAACAAAACAGAGTAGAGTCAATCAAAACAAAACAATGAACATGGTACATGACTTCTAAACAGGGTAAAAAGCAGTCGATAATGGCTACCGTAATGCCTCTTGTTGTCTGCAATATACTTGCCCATTCCATCAGGGATGAGTAAAATCAAACAAAAAAAAAGTGCAAAAAAATAAAAAAACCAAGACAAACAAGGCAGAATAATGCAAGTAATACAGAAGTTCAAGATACTAGTGGAACAGCAGTGGCTACCATAATGTTTGTTATCTTCAGGATAGTTGCCTACACCTTCAGACACACTACAATAAAACAACACAGAATAGAGTAAAATCAATCAAAACAAAACAATGAAAGCAACACAGGATTTCTAAACAAGATAATTGGACATCCTCAATGGCTGCAATTATATTTTTTGTTGTCTTTAAAATAGCTGTCCATGCCTGTATTGGTTACTTTTCTTCGTTGCTGAGACAAACACCTGACACCCAAAATTAGGGAAGAAAAGGTTTATTTAGTTTACAGTTCTGGAGATTTCAGTCCATAATCAGCTGACTCCAAGGCAAGGTGGCATGGCACTGCGGCAACACTTCAAGGCAGCAGCCAGAGAAAAAGAGAGCAAACAAACCTTTTCTCTACCCTTACATTGTACTCAGCCTCCCTGCTTCAGGGTGGGTGTAACACACAATATGTCCTTGCCCTCCTTTGCACAGGATGAGGATATTTACAAATTAAGAACCCTGGCTCCTTGCTGAGTCTCTCAGTTAAACTTCTAAACTGCTCAAGTTGACACAATGTATTAACCATAACAATGCCATCAAGTATAATAAAATCAAACACATCAGAATAAAATGAAACTAATCAGAACAATGAAGACAATATGAGTTTCAAATCATGATAATAGATTAACAGTGGCCACTTTCTTCCCTTTTTAGATAATTCCTCCCCTTTGACTTTTCCAATATGTATTGTGCATTTTGGATCCCACTAACTCCTTTAGTTTGTTATACTAGAGAGGCAACACGAAATTCACTCATGTGACTCTGAACCATTTCATCCAATAGCATGATCGCCAGTTGCCTCTATCCACCTATAAGAGCCTTGAGACTATCTTCCTTTTTAGCTGAGTAGGTGTCCACCATATAAAATACCATCTTTCTTATCCCTTCTGCAATTAATGGGCAGGCTACCCCTATTTTTTTCTGGCTCCCTGTTACATAGGGCATTGTTTTATCTCCTTTGACTTTCAGTCTATGAGTTTTCTTTCTGGTTAAATGTGTTTCTTATATAAAGCATATCGATGGATCCTGTCTCCTGATCCACTATGCCTGTGTTTCTTTCTGCTGGTGCCTTGAGGCCCTCTTGCACTGCATTGTCTCTGCCATGCTATTTTCTTGCCATTGGCTCCCTATTTTTCCTCTCCATTCAATCGACTGGCCCCACTTGATGGTCCCCCTCTGACATTGTTCCTGGGACCGTGGTCCTATTTCTCTCTCTCTAGAATGTCCTTTAGTATTCTTTGTAGGGCTGGTTTGATGATGATGAATTCCTTGAGTTGTTCTTTGTCATGGAAGTATCTTGTTTGTCCATTAATTTTGAAAGAAAGTTTTGCAGGGTACATCAGTCTGGGTTGGAAGTCGTTTTCTTTCAGGACTTGCAATACTTCACTCCAGCCTCTTCTTGACTTGATGGTTTGTGTTGAGAAGTCTGCTGTGATTCTAATGGGTTTTCCTTTATAGGTGATCTGTTTCTTTTCTCTAACAGCTTTTAATATTCTATTCTTGAGTTGAATTTCTGGGATCTTGATTATTATATGTCTGGGTGTAGATTTGTTTTTGTTATGGCTAGCTGGAGTTCTATATGCCTCACTTATTTGAATGTCACTTTCTTTTTCTATGCTTGAGAAGTTCTCCAAAATTATTTCTGTAAGTAAGTTCCTGATGCCATTTGTCTTGACCCCTGCTTTTTCACTCACATTTTTAATTCTTAAGTTACCTTCTTTGAGTTATCTAACAGCTGTGGAATTGTTACTTCCTGAGTCCTTGTTATTTTTAAGAAATCTTTCCTTTCACGATCACAAGCTGCAAACCTGTCTTCAAGGTTTGAAAGTCTAGCTTCAGTTTCTGTCAGGTGATTTTGCCAACTTGCAATGGAGTTTTTAATTTTTTGGATATCTCTTTGAATCTGTTTCATGCATTCTAAATCTCTTTTATATTGTTCATTCATGGTTTCCCTCATTTTCCTAACCGCCTCTATTATTTTATCTGTCTTCTTTAGAGATGCTTAGTATTTCTTATTATGGTTTTCATTTCTTCTTTTACCTGGGATAGAATTTCTGTTCTAATTTCTCTTATAGCTTCATTAATTTGTTTCTTCACTTCAGTTGACATCACATCAGTCATTTCAGGTGTGTGATTCTCTATCTCCTCCGCGTTTACCTCTTGTGGATTTGCGTTGTTTGGGTTGGATGCCAGAGATTGCCCTCTCCCTCTTCATCTTGGCATATTCCTGATTTCTTCCACATACCTGAGTAATGTGGTCCCAAGCACCCTGGCACTGACCACAACTTCTCTGAAGCTAGACTGTTTGTCTTTTCTGGCCAGTGCTGGCTACGTATATCCGATGTTGGGCGCCCGTGTCTCTGCACTGAGCTGGGTACTGACCCACCCAGAGTTTGCATGAGAGTAGACCTGGGCAGGCCCTGCGAATCCAAGCTGTTTAGGAACCTATGTGATGTTGTCTGAACTGCGCACGGGAGCAGACCTCGGTCCAAACAGCTTCCACGGATTCACCCACAACCTGGCACTGCCAACAGAAGTGGGTAGCAGTCTTGGCCCTGGGCATAATTTGCCCAACTCCAAGATGGTGCCCGGCCAATCACTCCTTCCCGTAGGGGGATGGAGTCCCCAGCACTCACCACCAGCCAGCGCAGATCTCCACTTCCGCCACTCTCCTTCACCCCTGCGCCTCTCCACAGAGACCTCTGGGGTTGACCGTGGCTGTGACCACAACTGCCACTGTGACTGTGACCACGACCGCACATCTCCAGGCTCAGCAGCTCTTCTGGATGTGTGAGTCCAGCTCCAGGCTAAGGCGCTGCCAGCCACCACTTTCTTCTTCGTTTAAATTCTTTTTATTCTCTTTGTGGGCTTCAACTCATATTTTAGATTCTTCCTTGGTCCAGGGGACCCACTTACTTCCTTCTTGTCCTCTCCATGATGTTGTATTCCAGCATCTGAACTGTTTCTCTCAGAGAGACTGTTTACTCTGCTGTTTACTGTTCTGCCATCTTTGATCCTCCTCCAATTTTTATTCAATTCTTATTTAGCTTTGTAAATAAACTTAAGATCATCCAAATATCAAGAGCCTTCTACTGCTTCAAGCAACTTTTACTTACTACTCTAAAGTTCTCTGTCTATACTAATAGCATCAGAGGTAGTACAAAATGGTAAATTAAATTAATTTGACAGTTAACTCACTCTTCACCTTGCTCTCTTTGAGACACACCAAGAAATATGAAAGAGTCAAAAGGCAAGAAAAAGGAGAAAAAATATATTTCACATATCAAATGAAATTTTGCTGAATAATTGAGAGTTGGCTATCTTTGTAAAGTGATTTTTATTATACTATATTTAATTTTTGCCTTCCACCAAATACCTTGATGTAATATGTTAGTATCACTCTTGATAGTCTGCAATATGCTTGTTCTATCACAAAAATAGAAGCCTACCACAAAATATATACTATTAACCAGGCTTTTCCAAAGTTGTTCCTTTTCAAAGTTGCTCCTGTTTTTTTTTTTTTGCAAATTTCTTTAAAGTCCTTTCCATTATCATAAATTTTATAAAGAATACCACCTTTTCTTTTTCCTGACATATTACTTCATATTACTTCAGACATGAAGTAAATGTTTTCTTGCTTACATGCAGCCAGCAGAGTTCTTTCCAAACAGTAAAGCTATTTCCCTTGCTTTCTATGTGCTGTCCTTAGATTACAGTTAAACATTTTAAACATACAAATTTATTTTAACAAACTGCCAACTTAAAAATATGAAGAAGCCATGCAATATTCAAACAGTCCTTAAACTTTTAAAAAGATAATGCTGCTTTGAAAATGAGAGCATAAAAGGTGTCAAAAGAGCCCAGCTGGCATGCTGTCCCCAACATAATCTGGAATGTTCACAGAAGAGAATCTGCACTCAGTCCTAGCTCACGAGTACAAGGCAAGTTGACTTTAAAGTCACGTGCAGATGACGATGTTTCTTTTTAATGTGCCTACTTTGGAGTCATTTTCTGCTGAACACTCAGCAATGATCTTCTTGACATATCGTGTGATATATTAAAGCCAGAGATGGGTTATATTAGTGCTGGAAGGGGCTGCCCATGGTCTGGGATTCAATTTACATATTCTTTCTGCAGCAGACTCTCTAAGATCATCACTGAGTTAGTCTGTGAAATTTGAAGCTGTAGAATTCAGGGCAGTACATTACAATATACCAATATTACCATTCTCCTGCTATGACATTCTCTATTGATTGACAGGTGAAGGAGAAGGAAGGGCAGTCACCATTAACTCAGAGTAAATGAAACTGGAATATTAAAATTCAAGATTATTTGAATGACTGAATTGGCTGGCAGAATGTTCTCCAGTTAAGAGTGGGGAAAGATTAATTCTGCACATGACACCACTACTGTATTTATAGAAGTCTACTGGGACAACTGTTTGCATTGAATTGTTTTCTTCATTTCCCTCAGACAGTCGTGTTGATTGATTTTCCTTTCTGATAGATGGGATGACTATTTGACTGAATTTAATTTAATTTCTACTAATGTTCTGTAAGAACAATACATTAGTCAAGTTAGATTGGCAAGTATGGAGATGTTCACTTCAGAACTAGAGAGAAAAATAATATTGCCTACAGATTTACATCATATGGTCTGGATTTCCCAGAATTATTCTAATTTTATCTATTTTGTCTCATGCTTTGGTTCTGGTCTTCAAAATGTGAGGACACTGATTTCATCGTACAAATAACAAGGTCTTCACAGAGACGGAGTAGAAATGTACAAAGTTTCATTTAAAATGGAGGAATAAATTTTGGAAATCCACTGCACTCATTGTGACTAAAATATATATTGAAGCAGCTAAAATAAATCTATATTATCTTTTAATCCAAAAAATGACATATTGATGTAGTGATACATTAATTACCTTGATTGAGCTGCGCTATAATGTATACATAGATCAAAATATCACATTATACCCTATATTATATACAACTAAAAATAAATAATGTTTAAAATAAATTTAGGTGAATTTAAGAAAAAAATTATCAAATTTTACCAAATGTCTCACTTATAGGATGTGTTTTGTTAAACTTATAAGTGTTATTCTAGAAGCTCTCCAAGTACAAATATTTCATGCATATTTGTAGAAAATCATATGTATATATTTTTCCTATATT
>RJWT010015439.1:0-20431 GCA_004365215.1 Cuniculus paca | reverse complement strand
ACAGAGTAATAAGATAGCACATTAAAACCACTGACTGATGAAGAATAAACAGCTGTTGGTTTGCTTTTCTTTATTCAAGAAAACTTCAGTGGATATTTAGCACCATTTTGCTTTGAAATCCTGAGCCACCTGGACAACACACATATACAGTTCTTTCGCATGTTCTAATTCACATGTTCTGCCATTACGGTGCTACAGCTTTTAAAACTCTAATCTGGGGATGGCTACATTTAAGGATGGGGCCTCCAAGGAAGTAATTAAGTCTAAAAATCATCACATGGGTGGGATCCTGATCCCATAGGATCAGTGTCCTTATGAGAAGAAACATGGAGAGCTCACTTTCTTTCTGCCACGTGAGCATCCAGAGAGGATGTCTGCAGCCCAGGCCGACAACCTCGTCAGATGCAACCATGCTGTCCTCTGACTGTGAACTGCTAGTTTCCAGAACTGTGAGCAAGTGAATGTACAACACCAAATTGACTGTATTTAGTTAAAATAGCCTGAGCAAACTAACACAATAATGATTTGGAACTGGGCAATAGAAGTGACACTTTAAAGGGAGGACAGAGGTCACTGGAATCACAATTAAACACTGTTGCCCTAGGATCTAAAGATAACTCTGCTGAAGTCAGCCACACAGTAGCTTTACAAAATCACTCACCACACAGAATACTGGAAAAATTTGTGTCTTCTGAAGTAGCAAGAATAACATATTCTCTATAATTTAAGATTCATTCAAAAACTGTAATACATGAAATAGAGGAGTCTTACACTTTTAACTCATTATATGATATAAACTCATTTCATAAGATCAGATCATTTTTACATTTATATTTAACATTATTTCCAATATTTCCAAACTAATCCCTTGTATTAAATAAAATCAAAACTCTTAATATAGTAACTCTTACCGTAACCCATTCCTTTGGTCAAAAGCAGGAGTCATAGAGTTAGGATGTTCTGACATTAATGCAACAAGAAGCTGTAGAACATCCATCAGGTTGTCATCCTGTAATTATTGTACATATTCAAACATAAAAATGAGGAAATAACAATTTATTTGAATATGAGTATTTCTGAAACAATAGAAATTTCAACTTTAGAAAAATAGGCACATCTAAAATACACTTGCTTTGAGCAATTGCTTTTTGATATACACAATCATCTGTATAACTCTAAATATACATTATTAAATAGAAACTTTGTAACTCAAAGCAATAAAATGCCTTTTAATTGAATCAAGATTTCCCTAAACCGCAGTCTACATAAACAGTAAATCTGATTTGAGAGTTGTTTTGTTTTTGTTTTGGGGGACAGTTTTTTTTTTAAAGGAAGGTTTACACACCAAGTTCTTGGGAAAGAAAGAAAACTAGCTCTTTAATTTAAACAGCAAAAATTTAAGTGCCTATATGCTAATAATTGCTATAAATCAGTTATAAATGTGATAATGATATGGACAACAGGTTATGAAGTCATTTTCTCAACTTAATTTAGAATATTTGGTTCACAGTGTCTCTCAAGAAACAAGTTGGACAACATTTTTGTGAAATGGTAATTGGACAGTCTCCCATGTTACGTTATCATGTAAAAAAAGGAAAATAATCCATAAATGTTTATTGAGTCAACATAGCACTACATGCAGTACAATTTGGTTACATTTACAGAGCATGAGCACAAAAGCTTTCACGAGTTCTGGACTCCAAAAACTTTTCACAAAAATCCTTCACATCACTGTTGGGCATCTCAGTACGCAGGTGCATCATTAGGGCTGGCTTGATCAATACTGACCCAAAATCAAAGGGAAGTGGCTATCACAGATTTGATAATTTGGTTGCCCTTACTCTATGTTTTCCTTCGGTAGTTTTGAACATCTGCAAGAAAGCTATTTGCACATCTAATTTTTGGTAAGCAGATGGTCTAGAGCTAGGTTACATCTTTGGAAAAGTGTTATTTGGAGAAACTAAAACATCCCTGAATTGCAGTTAGATTGCCAGAAAACAAGAGATTATAATGACTTCTAGTTTATATTTTATAAAGTACTCATTTGTACCCTACAGTTAATAAAAGACAAAATCACACATACTGAAAGATTACTACACTAACAAATGTCGATTACTACAGTTGGTCAGGAAAATCTAAAAAAAAATACAACACAGTACTCAAGAGGAAAACAGTCATAATTATTAATGATTTCAAGCTATTAATGATTTAAGAAATTTATGCTATTCTTTCATGCCCCAATTATCAAGGATAAGTTTGATCATTACCTCTCAATTAATTATTAATGATTAAAGACAATACCATTCCATATTAAATTTTTCAATTCAAAAGAAATTAATTGTCATGTGGGAATATAAATTATAATCTTAAATGTTGTGACATGATATTCCATCAATTTCTAAACTTCATTTATTTAGACCTTAATTTAATGAGATTATTTAACTCAACTACACCTGACATATATTGCATTCTCATGATACTAAAATATTAAAGGAAAAAAAAAAAAAGACCAGCTATACCAACCTATTTAATTTTCAACCTCCCTTTAACCACATAATTTTAAATTCCATTACAAATGAGCTGTTTAACTTAATACTTAACTCTGCAAAATCAGTAGAAAAACTATTTGATTTTAAAATCCAATTGTTTCCAGTCATTTAAAAATCTATTTTTCCACTTGCCTGGAAATATACTGAAATACACATTGGTATTGATTCAATGAAATCTAATATTAGTATTCTAAGGCCTTTTTCATAGTTATTCTCAGAGCCACATGATAGCCTACTTAGAAATTAGATCTTAGGACATTCAAATAAAGTTCCTAAATAGGCACATTTATTCTCCATTACAAGCAGATAGACAGACAGACAGATAGACAGAATTGGAGAAGATTTAACTTTTTTACTTTAAAAAGGGATCATAATGTAGCTTCAAAAAGTAAACTCCCAAAATAAGAAATTCAAATCTTACCTCATGCATAGTCAGTAGGTAATTAAGAATGGCCTGCAGCTCATCTTCCTTTACTCCAGAATCCTTCCGAAACATAATACAAGCATATTGTACACATACACATGACAACATTTTTAAAAGGGAAACTATGCACACAGATCAGTCAACTTGGTCAACTGCTATACACCTAAGAAATAGAGTAGCTGGATATGAAGGAGGATAGAAAGTTGGAGACCAGCCTGACCTACAATGTAGGTTCAAGGCCAGTCCAGGCTATATACCAAGGACCTAGCTGAAATATTCCCTCAAAAAAATTGATGATATAGAACACAAATTTAAAATTAAAGTTTAGGGAAACACTAAAGACATGCTCTATAAAAATCAGAAGAGATTTGACATCCATATGTGTTTTCCACACCTTATTTGAAAGCCTACTTAACAAAGCTATAGAATCCCAAAATAGGCAAAAAAATAAGTTTTGATAAATAAAAAGTTTATACCCACACCTACTGTCCTCTAAATACAGAAGGTAATTTTTCCATTTAAAATGTGATTTGCAGCCAGGCGTGATGGCACACATCTGTAATCCCAGCACTCAGGAGGCTGAGGCAGGAGGATTGTTGCAAGTTCAAGACCAGCCTGGGCAACAAAGAGAGCTCAAGGCCAGCCTGAACTGCATAGCAAGACCCTGTCTCAAAAAGATTAAAAAAAAAAAAAAAAGTAATTTGGAGAATAAAATAAACAGTTTAACTACCAAGATAAAATGTTAAGTACCTAAAACTGGAATAGTAATTTTTACTGGAGAAAAACACTGCACTTTTAAATATGAGCTCAATAAGAAATTTTTCAATCGACTCTATCAATGTTTTAATCATAAAACAAAGCCATGATCTCAAACACAGCTATCCACTAACAGGTTCTCTTGACATCATCTATGTGACAGCTAACAAACTATCATGATATAAAGAATATAAAACAAAGTATCAGAAAATACCAAATAAAGTAGTGGCAACAAAAATATTTATGTATTATTCTCTTATAAAACCAAAATGCTTCCTTTAAAAATAAATATTAAATTTCACTTTACCTATAATAGAATGAAGAAGGACAAACTGTGATCATTCCTAAAGGCTGACAAACCTATCTGGTACATTCATGCAGGATTCATGCTTATCCGACAGAACCTACTGTCAAGCACACAGAGCCACTCAAAAATAAAAGCTGCTGGGCTGGGCATACAGCTCAGCGGCACAGTGCCCATCTGGCAAGCACGACGTCCTGAGTTCAACTGCTGGTAACAATAAAAAATTTAAAATTAAGAAAATAAAAATAAAACCTGCTTTAGGAGCCCTGTTGGCCATTGTCTCACCAATGCCAAGAACAGTACCTAGTATTTAAAAGAAACTCAGGACATACATGCTGACTGAAAGAATGAATATACTTGAGATCTCTTAGAAATTTATATAACATATTACATTTAGCAGTCTCCAATTCTGCTGTAAATTATATCCATATATGTTCAATAGAACACAAAATTTAAAAACATGCAAGGAAACAAACAACTTTCAAAGAATTTTCCAATGTGTAATGCTACTAACAATGAGTAAATAAACTAATACTGTGTTTTATGTGAAATTATCAGCTACAATATCAGGATGTGAAATATGAACTCACCTTCATCACTAATTGCTTAATGAACATCAACAAGAATGCTCGTAGAGATAGTATTTCTTTTTTATTAGGTCGTGGTCCATCTTTTTAAAAAAGACAAATATGCATTTACTATTTCAAAGGTCTCAAAGATAAGTAATAAAATTCTCATTCTTAATAGGCTTTCCATTTATTTATAAGAAATATAAAGGTCAGCTTTCTAAAGCGTGACCTCCCATTTTACACTTTCAAAGGTACACACTGAATCTCACAGAAAACTGGATAAACACAGAAAACGTTATGTGCAAAACACAGTAAGGAACTTTATACTTTAGAGAGGGTTCCAAACACATACCAAGGAAGTGACAAAATTTGTAATATGCACTTGTATTTTGTTTTTAGAAGTATTAATAAGGTAACAGGTTTATAAAAAAGAAAAATATAAACCTTGAATGTTAATATTATACATGAATTCAGTATGAAAACTGCTTTTTCCATTGTTAGTCATGGTGCATGTTATTTAAAAGTTCTCAAAAAGCATACTCTGCCAACACGGTATTGCTCACGAAGAAGGGAAACATTATGCTCACTACCTCTGACATCTCTTACGTGTGGAAAAGTCCTTGGTCACATATGGCTCACATTAAGTCAATTTTCATGTCTCAAACATGTAATTGCCAAGTAGAAAGCTTTGAAACCAAATACCCATTGTTCTAAGATCCTAAGTTAGGTACCTGTTTGCCTCATATATTCTACAATACCCCCCCACTAATCACTATTTACAGCTTAGTTCCTAGACCACCAAGGCACAAGACCACCACGACCTTGAACTGATCAATTAAAATAGAAAGAAAATTATTTAAAATCTGTTCCACATGATGATTTCTAGACAACAAGCTGAAGAATCTGAACAGAACCACAGGGTTTGTCCAGCTCTCTCGTTTGAAGTAAGGGACTTTCCCCAGGTCACCAATTATAATATGAAAGCTAAGAGACAAAACCAGCACATAGGACAGTACATAATACAACAAGAGCATCGTGAAATCAGCATCAGAGATCTAACCTGGCTCTTCACCTGCCAGGCCCTTGCTGGCTTAAACAAATCTTAAAACTTCTCTGTGTCCTTGCAGCTGTCGAAATCATAGAAACCATATTCTCTAAGAATCAAATGAGTTTATTTTGAAGGTGACAGAAAAAGTACTGTACAAATGTGAAACCTGTCTCTGACCACAACCAGGCTGCATGCTGTTTGCCTCTCCCAGCACCTACTTCCTACTCTCAAGCAGCAGCCTCACTCTCAGACCACGTGTGGGTAGGGAGGAGCAACCTCCCGCCCCGGGGCAATCAGTATAATAACAGCCACAGAGAGGGCAGAAGTGGTAACAGCCAAGACAGAAGAAGAGCTCATAAATGATGAGAGACAAATGAGGCCCGGCAGCCCGATTCCAAACACCTGTAGCACGCTGTACCTAAAACTGCCACTTGGTATCAGGCGATTAACAGCTGTATTTAAGAGTTATGTCAGATAACAAAAAGGTATCAACTCTCCTTTTTGGCACAGCCAGTTTGAAGCAAATGAATGGATATTATCCTTTCAGTTAGTCCTAATTATGCAAGAAAATAATTACTGAAATTTTATAATTTTCTTTTTTTTTTGTACCAGGAATCAGACTCGGGACCTGCCCTTGCTTGCCAAGAAGGCACCTGTGCCACTGAGCTATATCCCTGGCCCTGAAATTTTATAATTTTCTGTCTTTGTTAGAGGCAAATAACCCTACTTCCGCAAGAAATCTCCATCTCCCAAAAATACTCTTTTCAGTGAATCTTGTGATAATCTCAGCACTAATGACAATAACTAAAAATGTCTTCCTATTTTTAGTGACCTACTACTACCCTCATCATATTGCCCCCAAAACACTTCATACAAGGACAGATAGTTCTTCCACAATGGTAGGAAGTTATTAACCTCTGGCAACTATAATTTGGAACAAACTGTTAAAATTATTGATGAGATTAAAATAAAATTTGCAATAATGAAATTTAGAAAAACTGTGCAAATAACAGACTATTAATTTATAGACAGAGAGATGATATACCTAATCCTTTGGGGGTGATCCCACTTCGATCCTGAGGATTCACTGCCCAGTAATAGTATTTCAGTGTGTGCATGATAAGAAGCACTGTCCCCACTCTCCGAATAGTATTATATATGTTGACTGTTCCGATGAATTCAGTGGACAGGTAAGTATAAAGCATCACCTGAACCTACAAAATCAAAATGCAAAGCTTAATCTAAGAAACCCATCAGTATTTTATCCCAGTCCAGTAACACTCAGACTATTTTATTTGCATCATACTTGTTCCGAAGAGTGAAATTCTGAGCTGTATTTAAGAGTTATGTCAGATAACACTAACCACTGACACACAGCACACATAATCCTTAAGAAACCAAACCAGCTACTACAAAGCATACACTCCCAAATATATCAAAAATTTATAGCATAATTCCATGAGAATGATTCTGATTCCCAGTTAGCAATCAGCAACCATTTATGAACAAACAAAACTTTATAAACTTATACTGTGCATAGTTGTTTTTAAGAGCAGGAGTTTTTCTCTGTCATGTTAGAATGTAGCAGCAATCCACCACTACAGATCTGATACAAGGCTTCAGCTAAATTACAGTTTGAATACTCACTAACATTGGCCAAGACTTACAGCAGCACAAATATTACGACTGCTCGTATTTAACTCTCAAGCTGAAATCACGAACTTTCCATTGTACTGTCAAAGGATGTATTTTATAAACTGACTGCATACTGTATACTCTCCCTCTGACAAACCAAACTCTTCTCCAGATCATTTACAACTGAATGTTAACATGACCTTTGTGGACATGCAGATCTTCATTTTCAACCATGTAAGACATCTCAGTGTTGTTCAGGGATTCTTCATTTTGTTTTGTTTTCCTAATACTGGAGACTGAAGCCAGGGCCTTGGCACTGAGCTACAGCCTCAGCTTTTATTTTTTATTTTGAGACAGGGTCTCAGGAAGTTGCCCAGGTAGAAACTGAATTTGGCAAGCCTCCTGCCTCAACCTCCCAGAGTGCTGGATTACAGGCATGTACCACCATCTCTAAAGACCAAAAATCAGTTAACTATCTTTCAGATGCTCTACAAATAAAGAAGGCTTAATGGATTTAAAAATTTGGGGGACAGATTCTGAATCACTTAAAACCAGGGCTTGAAAGACCACTGTACTTTAGAAAACCATACAGGTGCTAAGACCCATGGATTACCTGGAAAGATAACAATTTTTGATGCAGCTACTACCCTTAAGTGGGTAGGCCCAATCTATTTGTCACTGGAGCAATGTAACACTTCCTATGACATGGTTTAAATTTATAGCCACATTTTTTGTTAGTCAGCAAATATTTGCATCTACCTATACAAGAGTACTATATTATGAAAACCAACAGAAATAGATACCATCTCTCAGTAGCTGAAATGCAGCTGGTGATTGAAATAAAAGGTTTCTCAAAATCTAGAACAAAGGTTCTTACAGCTAACCACATGTTAAACTTCTCATTTCCCTAAAATGGAAAACATTTTTTTAAAAAAATACTGATACCTAAATCACAACCCACATTCATGAAATCAAAATCTGGGGTAAGACCACAGAATTCTGTTTTTGTTTTTTAAAATCTCCTCTAGTTGGTTCTACCAGTCGCTTCATCAACTGCTCTAAGGAAATCTTTTGGTATTCGCCAATCTACAGAGAATCTGAGTTTCTAAACTATAAGACATAGACAAACTGAAACAAGGCTAAAAGGTAAATAAGGTACTACTTCATTCTGAAAACAATGAGAAAGCATTAGAAGTTTGAGACCTAAGAAGTGATCTGATGAAGAGGGGTATGTTAAAAATACACATCAGTTCAGGCAGAAAAATGACAAATTATAGACAAATAGAAAACTGGAGAAACTATTGAGACTAATACTGCAGTAAAATAATACTGAACAGAATTTAATAGCAACTTATAGAGATGAAAGAAAATACGGAACTAAAGATTAAACTAGTCATAAACAAATTTTCCTTCAGTCACTCATTATACAAATATAATCCAGTGACCACATAACTTATGTAACATCTCTGTCTCATTAGACCTAAAATCTGTGAAGACAAAAATCAAGTCTATCTTGTTCTTCATCCTACCCATGCAGACCACTGTGAACTAGTCACTTAGTACTTGAATAAACAAAGGCCCACTACAGACAAGAAAATCGTATGTCCTGCTAGGTCATTAAAATAACTGTCTCTGACCAGATCTAAGATAAATGAAAATTATAAATCACTGTTTGTTTCCTTTTCCAAAAGGAGAGGTTGATTCCTACATCCCTGCCTTCAACTTTAGTAACCAGAGGTGGATTTAGTATGAAGCCAATGAGTAAATTTTACAACCCCTCGTCTACATATGTTCCTTCCAAGACTGAGCCTAGCATTGTGCACATTACATTACACTCTTTTTTTTTTAAATAAAACATATACTCTTTCTTAGAGTTACCTCTCACCCTTGCAAATTACACGACTTGCAAGAACTACAAATTTTGAGTCTGCCTTTTGTTATAACTACCTTTATAATAAATTTTTAAAAAACCTCTAGGATATACAAAGCGGACAGCTGAAACAGAAGGAAAATTTAACAATATCAAATCAACTGCAAATTCTAAAAAGGAAATTAAGAAAAGTTATTAAAAAGCAGAAAGTAAGAAACAAGTGTTAAAAAAGAAAAGAAAGTGTAATATTAGGAACCTAAAGAAATCATGATGAAATTTTTAAAATATTTCCCTACGACTAAGTAATAAGAAGTTTCCTGACCACTTCAAAAGAGACACGATGCCTTACAAATATGCTGATTAGTAAGACAAAAAAGTGTCTAGTAAAAAGTTTTGAAAGTAACTTGAAACAATCCTGAAAAGAAATAAGACTGAGGGTCAAGAAAGAGAAAGAGGTCAAATTTAACCTCGAGATAAAAAGCTACAACCTCCAGCTGCCTCCTCTGATTATTTCCAAATGGCAAACAGAGTCAGCAGCTGTTTTTCTCTTTACCATTTGAAAACACCAGCTGAAAATAAGATATTATGACTCTAGAAAAGTAAGAAAGTCTGGAGCTATTTTCTTCTGTCAACCAGAATAAGTACATGCCATTCCAACTTAAACAATGATAGACACAGCAAGTGTATGAGAAGGGGTGGGGAGGAGAAAAGAGTCAGTTTGAAATAGCACAACTTCTAACAAAAATTATAAATAAGATGGATATAATTATTCAACTTAATAAAAACTGCTCTATTTCAAGTTCTGCTTAACACAGCCACCAAATTTTTAGTATAGTTTCATATGACATCAGAATTTATTAAACATTTTTTGTAAATTTCTTTACAACAAATTCATTTATATCCACATAGAAGTAAATAGTCTTTCTTATAGTAGTAAAAAAATTTGGTACAAATAGAACATGTCTTTAAATGATTAAATTAGACCAATATAGCATTCCTTCAGGGAAAGGTGACATTTCAGCTGTACCTGAAGAGTGAAGCCCAAGAGCTCATCATGTTGGCAGAAGAAGAGGGAAATGGGGAGGAGAGGAGTTTAGGAGTGGAGCTCCGTCCAAACATTTGCAGTAAACAGAGCACAGCTGCTAGGAAGCATTTACACTGGAACTGTCTGACTCTGATTTGTATTTAATAAACAAAACCTTCCTCAAATAAAACATTGTTTGACTCAACATCAGAAACAAAGCCTGTAGCTCTATTTTTTAAAAACATTGTCTTACAATGTTTTTGTAAAAAACAATATACACTATACACTAACTTGCAAATTTTCCTGAAAAATGAAGTACGTTTTTTCAAAATAACCAATCTGCTGAAACCTCGTAATTATATTATAAAAGTATTAGAGAAAATACTCATAATTATCACTTCTCACGCCCAAAAAGATCAGCAAAGATAGTAAAACATAGTCTGTATGATACCTTGGATGGGGTGTGAATCCATATGGCAGGATTAAGAAGAATGTGATCACACAACTGCTTGAGCAGGGGCATCCCATCATGCAGATTGCTAAGATATTTTGAAAATGCAAGGCAAAGTTCAAGTACTCCTCTGCTGACATGGGATTTGGAAGACTGCAAAGAAAAGTAGTTTAAAGGTCACTACTAATTCAAAGGCAAGGTAAATAAATTATAGGCTGTCAACACCAGAAAAAAGGAGGCCCACAGACCATGCTCCATGTCAAAGATGGCAGGAGGCTCTGCCATACTCCTGAACAGAGGAATGAGGCAAGGTGAAAGAGCAAAATGCTATCTTAAATAATACTCTGTGACCAAGGAGACATACTGACAGGCAAAATCTTCTAACCACCGAGAAGAACAAGTACATGGCCTGCAGATTACAGATTAAAATCCTAAAACCCTTCTTACTTTACCTTTTCAAGACTGTATCCTATGACTAAGAAGCCCTTACAGGCAAGCATCTGTTCCTGCATAGCAACTGAGTTCTTCAACAGCTCCATGACAAAAGCCAGCAGGGTTGAGCTAGAATAAGAAAGAAGACAATGAAAATATTCAATCATATGAATGAAGCCTCCCATTTATCTGAAGAGGAAATTCTCCATTTTAGAACTGATGATGAAGGTCATTGGTAGAGATGCCCAGCACCACCAACAAAAAACTAAACAAAAAAAAAAATCTCTACTTCAAAAAAACTTAAGTTCCACTAAAACTACTCCCAAAATCCTTTCAGAATGAATTTTTTGTTGGTTTTTTTGTTTGTTTTTTTGTTTTTTAAACAAGGTCTCACTATGTAGTTCAGGCTGGGTTTAAACTCACTATGTAGCCCAGGTAGGCCTCAAACTCATACACGCTTGGCAATCTTCCTGCCTCAGCCTTCTGAGTACTGGCATTACAGGCATGCACCACCACACCCAGTTAGAACCAAATTTTTAATGTAGGATTAGGATTTATTCAAATATTTATTAAAGTTAATGCATTAGAAACAATATAACAAATACTGAGAAAAATGAACAAGGTCCCAAAACAAGAAATAAACATATACTAAGGACTTAGAATGTGCATCATTTAGATAAGCAAGTATACTCAATTTTGAAGTTAGGGGCCAAAGGGAGGGAAAGGTAGAGCAAACAGACTGTTTAAATTCTTAAAACACAATAGGTCTCCAAACTGAAGTAATATGAACTGAGCAGACAGCATATGAAGGAAACATAAGAATCTAAACTTGGAGACCGATGGAGGTCCCTGAATGAAAATTTGAGAAATTTTTGTCTACTACGTCAACAGGAAAATTGTGATTCTCCAGTCTTGAAGACTTTTAAAAGTGAACAAGGGCTACAATCACACTCACTACAATCAGTATTCAGAGAGAGTGTGAAGGAAAAGGAGTAAGATGGCCTGAGCTCTGAGAGGTTCCCACAGGGAAGGGACAGCAAGGCTGGAAGCTGACCTTCTTGTTTAGAACCAACCTTATCACACAGGAAACAAAACCTGCCAAATATACAATCTAACGTTTTAAATATCAGACAAAATTACCAAGGATAGCACCATTAAAATCTGAATTTCAGTTATCCACACAAATGAATAATTTAAAAAAAAATTCTTATAAGACCCTGACAAATAAGAACCTAGTGTGGTTTCTGGCTTTTATTTGGTTTTGGTTGATTTGGGTTTTTTGAGACAGGGTCATACTGTGTGGATCAGGCTGAGCACACTATGTAGCCCAGGTTGGCCTCGAATTAGCAGAGATTCTCCTGCTTCAGCCTTCTAGATTCTCAGGTGGCAGGTGTGAGCCACCTGCAAGAACTCACAATATTTCATAAAAATTAAAAATATCAGGTTCACATTTCTCACATACCTACTAGTCAGGGAAAATAAAAATGTGGACTAGTACAGTTGTTGATAAAAGGCTATGAAATTACACTTGGATAGAAGGAGCAGGATCAAGAGTCTGTTGCACAGGATGGTGAACACAGCTAATGACACATTACATCACTGAAAAATTCCTCAGAGCTGATGCTACACGTTCTCACCATAAAAATAACTGTGAGACATGTGTATGATAACTGCCTACATTTATCCATTCCACAAGGAATATGTACTTGAAAACATCATGTTATATATGGTAAATGCATACAATTTTATCTATTGATTTTTTAAATTATGCAAACAAATGTATTTTTTAAATAAGAACATCAGAAAAAAGTAATTTTTTATAACTCCATTATCATTTTATTCTATAAAAATATTACTATATTTTTACAGCTTCCACATTTCCTACTGAAAGACAAACTTATACTAATACTAATATAACTGATATATAACACTAATATAATTAATTTTTTTTTTTTTTGCGGCACCGGGGATTGAACTCACGGCCTTGTGCTTGCCAGGCAGGCACTTAAGACCGCTGAGCCAGATCCCCAGCCCTGGTGTTTTTCAGACAGGGTCTCACTATGCCATTCAGGCTGGCCTTGAGCTCACTTTGTAGCCCAGGCTGGTCTCGAACTCACAACGATCCTCCTGTCTCAGCCTCCCGAGTGCTGGGATTACAGGCGTGAGCCACCACACCCGGCTAATATAATTAATTTAGCAACATCATTTATAGTTCTTCAAAATATTTTGATTCTACAAACATAAAAGGCAAAAAATGGACTGTGTTGCACATCAATGATGAGAATACTCTCACTTTAAACTAAAAACAAAAGGGACTCACCAGACAGTCAAGTCAACCTCATCAGATAAATGCTGCCTATAATCCAACTGTGCAAAAAGGGGGAACAGCACTTGGACTCCGCCAATTGAATGCAAGGCACTCTGAATGGAATGTGTTAGGACTGCCTTTACATCCTTGGAAAATAGAAAACACAGGAGAGATTTCAATGATTTCTTTTCCAAAACAATTAAACAAAGCACAATGATAAATGTAGAAAGACTAAATTTGCAACATTCCATTTATTCAGTAGAAGCTATCAAATACATCTCTATCATACATCCAAAATTTCCATTGGATGTATTCTCAAAACACCAGTCAATACCTGAAGCATGAGTGCATGTGGCGAATGAACAAAAATGGAAGGATTGTCCTTAGGAGACGACTCGAGGCACAGCTGGGCATCCGTGGCCCGTGGATTGTAGGTAAAGGCGATGGCACTAGAGAGTTTGCCATCATACAGCAGAAGTTTGTGATGTTCAGCAAGGAAAAGGTCGCTTTCTGCTTTGAACTTAAATGTGCCCTGTGAATTAATAAAGAAGAGAACAGTGGAAAAAAAGGGAAAAAAAAGAGAGAACAGTGATAGGCCACACACGAAAATCGAAACACAAATCACCACGGATATAAAAATTGTAACTGGATAATTTTAAAATTGAAAGTTTAGGAAGATATATCACTGATAATTTTTGTGTCAGTATAAAACAAGAGGATCCCTCCCTATAATATTGGCATTTCCCAAGATGAATTTCCCTCTTGGTCCTACTTTTGCTGAATCCTGTACGTTTTGATACGTTATTTTTTTTTCATGTCTCTCCCTTTTGTTCTGACTCATTAGTTGTTAAAGAATACATTGTTTAATTTCAATGTATTTGTAGAGTTTCCAGATTTCCTTAGGCTATTGGTTTCTAGTCTCATTCCACTATGGTCAAAAAAGATATGATTTCAATCTTCTTAAATTTGTTAAAATATGTCTTATGGTACGCTACACTGTCCAGAAGGACACTCCATTGAGAAGAACATGTATTCTACTGCTGCTGCACAGAGTATCCTGTATATGTGTGTTAAATCCAACTGCTTTATTATGTGCCTCAAGTCGTCTGTTTCCTTATTTTTCTTCTGTTCAATTCATGACTGAAAGCTGAGCACCACAGTCTCTTACACTGTGTTGCAGACTACTATTACCAGCTCTGTCAAGGCTTGCTTTTGATGGTCACACATCACATCGCGATGTTTTGATCAGTGACAGACTGGCTATTTGACAACACAGTGACATCACAGCTGTATGACATGGGTGTAAGTACACTGAGTTTTGAACATTAGCTGCACAAACGCTGTGAATGAACCTAGCATTACCAAACTGTACCAATCAAAAAAATGTTTACAATGATAAATTTTATGTATATTCTGCCACATTGACACCATTTTTTAATTTTAAAAACTCTTAAAATTCAACAATAAAAATCCAATAACATAAATGAAAAAGATAAACAATATGAATAGCTCATTTTATAAAAACAATACATAAGTAGCCTATGTGCACATGACATTAATCAATAAAATGAAAATCAAAACCATAACAGACTACTACTTCATACCCACTAGAATGGCTATAATCCAAACCATGATAATAACATGTATTGCAAAGGATATGAAGAAACTGGAACCCACACACGATGCTGTGGAAATGTAAAATGGTATAAATAATCTGAGCGTTCTGTGGATATCTGACCCAGCAATTACATTCTAAATAATACTCAAGAAAAATGAAATCATCCATCTATGCAAAAATTTATACACAAGTATTTATACAAGCATCATTCATAATTATAAGTTAAAAATAACCCAATATCCACTAGCTGACATGTGGATAAACCGTATGTGACCCAGCCATACAATAGAATATTGTATAGTAATAAAAAGGAATTGAATGCAGATACATGCTAAAATAGAGATGAACTTAAAAAACAAACGGTAAGCGAATAAGGGCAAGCTAGTTGCATGGCCTGTAATCCCTGCACCCTGAGAGCCTGAGGCGGGAGAACTAAAGTCTAAACCCAACCTGGGCAACTTAGTGGCTTATTAAGCCCCTGAGACTCAAACTAAAAAATAAAACATGGGCTGGGGATGTAGCTCAGTGTAAAGGTCCTGGGTTCAGTGCTGCATGATTCCATTTATATGAACCATACAGAATGGAGAAAGCTATGCAAACAGAAAGTGGGTTATGGGTGCAGGGACTGGGAAGAAGGTGAAATGGCAAGTGACTGAGGACTAATACAGAGTTCCCTTTTAGAATGAGCAAAATGCAAAGTTACGTGATGGCTGCACAGCTATGCGACTGTACTAAAAACCAATTAATTACATACATTAAACGAGTGAATGGTATTTGTGCTATGGTTTGGATCTCCCAGGCCCTCAAAAGACCATGTGTCAAATGTTTAATAACCAGCTTGACTTCCAGGAGGAGTTGGTTGTTAAGAGCTGGGGCCCAGGCGGAGTCTTCTGGCTGTTGGGGTCGTGTCCTTAAAGAAAAAAGTGCGACATAAACCCCTGCCCTACCTTTCGTCTATTCCACATCCTGACCATGAGATGAGCAGGTTTTGTCACACACCACTTCAACAATAAGCTGCTGTGTCACAAGTCCTATACAAGTGGGCCAGTGGATCAAGAACTAAAAATCTCCAAAACTACGAGCCAAAACAGATTTTCTCTAGTCACACACTGATTACCTATGTATTTCTTAAGGTAACACAAAACTCACTAACGCAATACAGTATGTGCACTGTTATTTCAACAAAGCATTTATGTAAAACCACCAACTACAATAAGTTACTATAAGTCCCACTAAAAGGGTTTTTTTAAAAAAAGTCTCTTGACTAGCAGAACAAAGCCATCCTTAAAGGATAACAATAAAATCTAGACACTGACAAGGTACAAACTATAATGTACAATATCCACTTCAAAATTACTGAACTGCAATGGTTTAGACAAATGACCCCCAGAGGTCCACTCATAAAGGCTTAGTCCCCAAAGTGGAAGTGTGGGGTGGCGGTGTGGACCTTTGAGAGGTGAGGCCCAGTGGGGGGGGTCTTGGGTCTCTGGAGGTATGCCATTCACTTGAAGGGATTCCAGAACCCAGGAACTTCCTTCCTCTTCCCCTGGTTCTGCCTCTCCTTGCTTCCTGATTCAGCAGGTCAGCTCACTCCAACCCAGGACCCCACCATGCTCATCCAGCGCTCTCACGAGAAGCCTGAACCAATGAGGCCATCTGATAGTGAACCTCTGAAACTGTAAGCTAAAACAAAAACCTTTCTCCTTGGTAAGTTAGTGACCTGAAGTATTCCATTTTACTAATGCGAAGCAAATACACAATTCAAGAAGCCTGAAACAACCATGAAAATGTGACTAAATAGAAACAATTCCCAGAATAACATGTTGAAATTAGAAGACACTGCAGGCTGGGATGTGGTTAACTGGTAGAATGCATACCTATGCACAAGGCTCTGGAGAAGACATAGGACCAGAAAAAGAGAAAAGGGTATTAAAAACAGCTATTTTAGTCATGGCCAAGCTTTTTATTTTTTGGGTTTTAACATTAACATAAAAAAAGCAAATATTGAAAAAGAACAAAAACTTATTGAAAGGAAAATTATGAAATGAAAAATTCACCTAACAAAATTAACAGCACACAAGACATCTGAGGATTGGTGTTCTCAAAGGCAAAGAACTGAAAATAAAAGAAATTAAAAAACTTTCTCAAATTCAATCAATAAAGATAGTCTCTATGACTCATTAGTTTTCATCAGTATGTCAAAAATAAATGTGATACATGCAAGAAGAAAACATGTATGAAGAAACAGTGGCAAAAAGTATTCAAATTTGATCACACCCAGATACAAGAAGTCTGAGGAATCTGAAGCCGGCTAAGCACACCAAAAAAAACACACACACCAGGACAACCATTTGGAACCGCACTTGTCTTGCAGAAGCTATTCCTATCCCCTATTCCTTTTCCCAAATAAATTTTCCCACTCTTAACCTCCGTCGTTCCTTAGAATTCATTCTTCAACACAACAGCGCTTGTGAGAGCATCACTATCAGGAACCAAAGGAAATCCTTCTCAGGCACCACTACCACTCTAAGACTTTGACAGAACAGGTAAAGAGTCCCATCTTCAGAAGGAAAAAAACCATCATCTCCACACTCCCGGAGTCCTCAGACCACAACTTCTACACTCCCCTTCGTGGTTTTCCACCATTTTGCTGACCTGAAGCAGTTCCTTGATGCCAGGAGAGTTTTAGCTTTTTCTCATTCATTGACAAAAAAGTAACACCAAAAGAAAGAAAGAGAGAGACAGAGAGAGGAAAGAAAGGAAGAAAGGGATGGAGGGAGGGAGGGACAGACCAACATATGCAATATTTAATTTCTGAAAATCAGTGATAAAATAAAAATCTGTAAGTGTAGTAACAGAAAAAAAGACATATAGAGGAAAAAGTATAACAAAGACCATGTGACTTGTCAGAAACTTCATACAAATCAGCAAAAGCAAAATGTCTTTAAAAAGTTGAAGAGGAAAACTGGCTTTGATCACCATCACCAAAAAAAAGAAAAACTGTCAGCATAGACTAATATAACCAGTGAAACTAGTTTTCATAAATAAAAGCAAAATAAAATCTTTCTCAGACGTTAAAGCTGAAAAACTCATTCAAAGTAAACTTCCATTAAGAAATATTTAAGCTATTAAATAATTATATGAGATGGTGGTATTATTTAGATATGAACTGAGTGTGTTCCCTAATCTATAAAGCAAGACAGGAGAGGAAACTGCAGGATCATGTTGAAAGGTTCTGTACGTGTAAAATGATACATCAGCTGCTGGTAGACTATAGTGAGTTAAAGATACAGAATAACTGGCTGAGTGCAGTAACACATGCCTATAATCCCAGCACTTTAGGAGGCTGAAGCAAGAGGACTGTAACTTTGAAACCAGCCTGGGACTTAGTGAGACCCTGTCAAAAAAAAAAAAAACAAGTTTTAAAAGGCTAGGGATATGGTGCATGCTTCAGCAGCACATACGCTGAAAAGGTTGGGGATTTGTCCAGTGCAAACACCCTATGTTCAATTTCCAGTACTACAAAGAAGAGAGGGAGAGGGAGAGGGAGAGACGGGGAGACGGGGAGACGGGAAGACGGGGAGACGGGGAGACGGAGAGACAGACAGAGGGACAGAACAGAGGGACAGAGGAACAGAGGAACAGAGAGACAGAGGGACAGAGGAACAGAGAGATAGGAGGGAGGGAGGGAGGGAGGGAAAAAAGGAAGGAAGGAAGGACAGAAGGGAGAGAGACAGAGAGAGAGAAGATGAAAGAAAAGGAAAAGGAAAGGAAAGAAGCCAGTAGCAGAAACAAAACAGAACACTCAATTCACTGAAATGAAATCAGGAAAAGGAAGTATCAAAACACAGAAGAGACGAATGAAAAACAAATACCAAGACAGTGAATTTAAATCACACAGTATCTATAACTACTCTGAGTGTGACATAAACATTTCCATTAAAAAGGAAGTTATCTGACTCAATAAAAAAAAAAGACTTGTTTTATAAAATTCAACACCCTTTTATTAAAAATTCTCAAGTAACCAAAAATAGAAATTTTTTATTTTGAAGAGAGTAAAACAAATACAAAATAAAACAGAACGTTCAATCAAAACAAAGCAAAGAATGTCATACAAGACTTCAAGACAAAACAAAAATAGACCAACAATGATTGCCATGTCGCCCCTTGCTATTTTCAAAATAACTTCCCATACCATAAGGAATAATAAGATCAAACACAACAGAACAGGATAAAACCAATCAATATAAAACAATGAAAGCAATACAGGACTTCAAAACAAGGCAGTTGAAATACTACAGTGGCTACCATAATGTATCTTGTTATCTTCAAAGTAGCTGTTTATATTATTAAACATAATAAAAGCAAAGAAAACAAAATAGAATAGTCAATCAAAACAAAATAATGAACATGATACAAGACCTCATAACAAGATTAAAGGAAATCAATAATGGCTACCATAATGCCTCTTGTCACCTTCAAAATAACTGCACATGCCCTCAGGTATAATACAGTCAAATAAAACAGAATAGAATAAAACCAATCAAAGGAAAACAATTAAAGCAATACAGGACTTCAAACAAGACTGCAGGAATACAACAGAGGCTATCCTGATGCATCTTATCTTCAAAGTAGCTGCTTAGACCTTCACACATAAGAAAATCAAACAAAGCAAAATAGAATAAAATCAATCAATAGAAAACAAGTAGAGCAATAAAGGCTTTGGAACAAGATAATAGGAAAACAATAATGACTGCTATAATCCATTTTGCTATGTTTGCAATTGCTGTCCATGCCATCAAATATAATAAAATCAAAGATAACTAAACAATAAAACTTGGTTAAATAGAACCATGAGAACAATACAGGGCTTCAAAACAGAATTATAGATTAACAATGGCCATTGTCTTCCCCCTGGAGACATCTCCTCCCCTTTCACCTTCACAACCTCTGTTTTGTATTTTGGATCCCACTAATTTCCCCACTTTCTTATAGTAGGGACACAATACAATGTTCACCCATGTGACTTTGAACCTTTTCACCCATAAGTGTGCTCTCAAGTTGTATCCATTTACCTACAAGGGTCTCAAGGTTATCTTTCGTTATAGCTGAGTAGCTTTCCATTGCATAGAAATGGCATATCTTTCCTTTCCATTCTGCAGTAGATGAGCAAGCTACCCCTACTGTTTTTTTTCTGGTTCCCTGTCACACAGAGCATTGTTCTCTCTCCCCTGAGTCTCAATCTATGAATTCCCTTTTGAGTTAAATGTGTTTGTTGGATAAAACATGTTGGTGGATCCTCTCTCTCGATTCACTCTACCTGTGCCTCTTTCCACTGGCGAATTGAAGCTGTCTACATTAATGGTCATGGCCAACATGCACTGGCTCATCTCTGCCATGCTATTTTCCTGCCATTGGCTGTGTACTTTTCCCCTCCATTCTA
>RJWT010015438.1:0-20425 GCA_004365215.1 Cuniculus paca | reverse complement strand
ATCAAGTATGTTAAAGATAAAATTACATTGGGAGTTCAACAGAGAGACAAGAAAGAGAGAGGTAGAATAAAATAGAGGTTAGAAACTTCAGTATTTACAGTGATTGCCTTCCTCAAATAAATAATTCATTCATAGTGTCTTAGCATCACTCTTTTTAAGCATTTGTAAATGTATTTTGGTTTCTAGATAGTTCATCTTTCAAAACAATGGAAAAAGACCTTCAGTATTTTTATAATCACATTGTTTTTAAGGAGACAAGGATCCATGCAAATCTCTGGTGCAATGACACCGACTTTTACAAAAACACATTTTAGTGTTAACTTTTCCACTATGGCATAATACCACAGTGCTAAATTCAGAATGTTTTTCTCTCTCTCTTTTTGGTATCTGCTTCAGTAAAAGATAATTCAATGGGTTTAAATAAGGAGGAATAGAATCATAAGGAAACTGGTTAAGGGTTACCAAACGAATTCCTCTCCAAATGCATTCATGCACACTGGGGAAACTATACATTTTTCAGTTATGTAGTAGTACTATCCTACAAGGAGCTATATAGACTGAAGAGATTGGCAATTACTGTGAAACAACATGCTGAATGTACAGTTAATCACTCAAATAAAATTAAAATGTTTTGAAAATCAATATTATGATTAAATGTTTTCTTTAATTGTAAAAATAAATGTTTCGGACATTTCTGACTGAACTGTACCCTTGAACCTCACTTAAAATTTGAAAATTCCTTATTATTCTTGAACATCATGCTTTATGTTAGCCTTACCACATGTCTCAGCTTTCCATATTCCTCAGCCTTATTCCATCCCACATTTCATTGCATTCCATGCAACCTCATTAATCATTGATTCTAAGGCAAAAATCTGGATGTGCAATGATTTCCTTTGTAGACTGCACTCCCTCGTCCAGGAATACAGTCAATAGTGTCTCAATGGCAATATCCATTTGCAGAATAGCTATTCAAAATAACCTATCAAATTCTCTAATAAGAGTTTTTCTCATTTTTCATTAACTTACTTACTGAACCATGGCTAGAATAGACAAAGGAAGTATCTGCCTGACTTTCTTATCATTTGGTCTTTTTTCTATTTGTTTTAACAAATATTTCGTTTTCATAGTGACTGTTGAGCTCAGATGTTATAGTCTAATTTCAGTCCTGTTTATACCATGCCATATTGAATGGAAAGACAAAGTGAATACTTTTAAACACTTAGAAAATTACTTATGTCTGAACTCCATAAATACTAGGGAAAAATTAATTTTCAAAGATATTTACCTGTAGACAAAACCTTAAACTTTTCAGAACTAGACTGAGATCATTCAGTTATTTCAGATATTTTACAGACTCACTCTCATGGAATTTCCTTCTGATGTTTTTTTCCTTTGTATTTGCTATTATTTGCTTATTTATTTATTCATTCATTCATTCATTTTTAGGTAACAGAGGAACTAATAATCTTTTTTAAGTGAAGCATTGCCATCTAGCATTGTACTGGGCTGATAAAACTTCAACTGCTTTCACAGACCCACTCTTTACGCCGAGAATTTTTCTGTTTCTACTCTCCTTTGAAGGAAAAGTGACTGCTCTGTTTCTGTGCCTTTTCTTAACTTTGCCCTTTGCCCTTAGAACAAAATCCAAACAGTAGTATAAAATAGTGTATGGAACGCTAGCAATATTTTTCATTCATCACTTGTAAAGTAGACATTTGAGACAAACATTGAACTGACAGCTGACAAAGCTTTTCTTGTCTTCGATCCCGTGGCACAATTCTAATGGTTGCAGTTTTCCCAGATGTATATGGATGCTGACTGTGCTAGTTGACATGCTGTTCTTAGCAAAACGCAATGTGTTCAATCAAGCTGGTAAAGCCAAAGTCCATAAATTTATCATGCAAATGCGAGCAGCGAGGAAGCCTTTTCTAAGTATGCTTGCGCGCAGGACCATGTTTCACTGCTGTTTATTACTCCGGTTCATTCTGTAGCACTATTGACCCCAAAAGTCCTGTGGCCAAGTTTTTCAGAGCCGTTCAAAACTCTGGTCATTTAGAAGGGAAAATTTCAATAAAAACTCTCCTTTTGTAAAAAAAACGAGCACGAGTACCAACAGAGCTTATTCATGTATGTATACTGTAGTACTGTTTCAAAATGTTAGACAGTATTTAGTGTCTATATTGTACAGGTAGTTATGTAAGTACTCTACCAAACTATAGTAGGAAAATATCTAATAATAAATTTTATTTGTGAATAAAAATGACTGTGATGTTTTCCAAAGTAAAAGTATTTAACATTAGAGTGCCAAGTATATGCAGGTAAATAAAAGATATATGGGATATAAAATATCTTTCATTTTATATTTAAATTGCCCCAGAGAACCCAAGAATGATAACTACTAAAATAACCTAATTTCTGAAGCCAAATCAAAGTAAATGAAAGAAATAGTGTGCACAGAATATATCATAATAATATGTCTTAAATTCTTTCAAATATGTTTTGATTTATTAAATGTAAGACTTTAAAAAATCGGTAGTTTTAATATCATTGTAAATATTGGGATTTTGCATTGGCAGTGTGTCAATGGAAACTAACAATTTTAAAAATGTTTCCTTGTCAGGTGCTAATACCATCTCAAATGTTTTCAATTTCATTCTTTATTAGAAATGTAAATGCCTTTATCCCAAATTTTTCTCCGTTGTTTCTTTGACTCTATCATCTATCACTTTTATTCTACTCTTGGGGTTATCCACTAAAATATTATTTTTCTTTTATTATCCCATTCCCACTATTTTCCCAAGCCAAATGAAACTGTCAAAATTATCTTTGAATTTTTACAGTGACTCTTGTATATTATCCTACTGGAAGAATATGAATCACATTGTATATATTATATTGTCTGAGTTCACTTATATATATATATATTTTCAAAAGGAAAAAATCTATTAGTATTAGGCAAATATTAATGTTATATTTAATAGAAGGGAAATGCAACTTTATTTGGAAACTATGAGGAAGACTCTGGTGTAGAGAAACTATTTTTATCCTTATTGTGTAAATTGGCTGTATGAATTTATACAAATGATATGACAAACCAATGAATTGGAAGATGCAATAATGTGTGAACAACAAACCCATGAATGGGAAAGTACAACAATTATGAAAACTAAGCTTAAAGAAACATCGAACGTAAGGTAATTTTCACAAAGTCTAAGAATTTTATTCCATGAAATGAGAAGAAGTTTGTGAAAATTATAGTAATCCTCAAATAATAGACATTCTAACTGATGGCTTATACAAATTATTCAAATTAAAACCTTTAACTTATTTTAAACCATTACTTGTTTTTATGGTATCATTTATCTCATCTTGGAGTTACACAATGATTTATAATTATCCTATTCTCATATCGGTCTACAATCTAATTTAATTTAGAAACTAACCATTCAGACCAACTACTGCAATCAATATTCCATTAATTTTAGATTAATAAAAGGATCTTCAATATTGAAGATCACAAATTGGAGGAAGAGAAGTGGCTGGACACTTTTCTTCCCCTTCAGAGTTGTAAGTCTGTTCCTATGTAAGTGTATTTAGTGAGTGAGAGCTGCCAAGATATTTCAGTTTGGAAATTGGAGATACTTAATGTTTGAGCACATGGCTCAACATTAACATTTTAAACTTGGCATGAGCTTCAGTCTCAGGGAGAAACAGCTGCTTTGCTAAGCACTGGGGGAAAGTGATCATTAAAAAGTTTTAAATAAGTGGAAAATGCTGTTCTGCCTGATCATTAGAAAGTTTTGTAAAATGTTAGGAGTTGAGCCCTGAGTCAACTCCCACTTCCTTAGAAAACGAGGTCTGTACACTATGTGGACAGAAACACACACACACATACTCTGTGAAACATTGTATTATAATAGCAATATATATAATATAAACACAGTGATTCTTAGTGGGATTTGTCTCCGCACCTCTATTTAAAGGTACCAGTTCACTGTTGAAAGGTACTTAAAGGAGACTTATCTTCTATCTTTAGATCTAGTCCTATACACTAGTGCTTGCACTATCATATTTAACAATTGCTATTTTAAGATATTTATTTATTTATTTGTACTCAGAATCAAACTCAGGACCTCGTACTTGCCAGGCAGGCACTGTAGGACATTTATTTTCATTAAACAAATCCAAAAGTAGTATTTCCTCATGTGTTAAGAAATGAAAACATATTATCAGTAAAATATTGAAGTGAGAATATTGTTTTTCTTTTTGTTATCTCCTTTTTCGTCCTTTCCTTTTGTTATGTATTTTTATTTAAGTATGGAATAATATAGAAATGCTTGTCTACAGCAGTCACATAAAGAGAAAAAATAAGAAGGATAAAATATTAGGTTGAGTAGAAAATAGTATCAGTATACACATTTTCTTTTTTCTTTTTTTTTCACATTCTCTTTATACATTTAAAACTAATAAGTTCAGTTGGTCTCATTAATTCTTAAAATTTAAGCATAATTTTCTATATGTATTTTTACATGCATATATAATTTTTGTGTACTAGCCTTTCTTGAATTTTATTCATGATGAGTAATCCTATGTCAGAAATAATTCTGAATTTTTATCACTCAATTAGTTCCTATTACATTTTGGCCTTGCACATTTTATCCCCTAGTAAGCTCATTGTATTTGCATTCTTTTGAGAATTATTAGTATTTTTCCAGACTGTTTCCCTAACACTAAGAAAAAAATATTAACTTCTTTTCTTCTCAGAAATCATTGCAAAATCAACCACCATATGAAAGTATATGAGACCAGTCAATGCCTTAGCTATAGGTTAATAAATCATCAATTTAAAAATAAAACATACTTAACTTAGTTTATATTTGTCATCTCTTTTACAAATAAACATTACAGTCAGGTATTTACTTTTCTTTTAGTACATTCTGGCAAATAATGAATGGTAGCATTGACTTATTAGATGAATAGTTGACATTCTCCGGTTTTATACAATACATTGTCACCATCAAAAACAACCACTTTTTAAGGATGATGAATTTTTTTCTTGTGTTCCTTTCAAACATGAGAATTATAAGACTAAAACAAAACATATAAGTTAGCCAAAAGCATGCTATAAAAATTCTGTTCTATTAAAACAATTCTAACATCGTATTTTATAACTTGGGTTCTACTATTTTTCCAGGGAAACACATATGAGGTGTGATCTGATGAATATTTAAGTTAAAAATGTTATTACAGTAATACACACATTGCTGTATATAATCTCCTCAAGGTACTCCCTCTCATTTCAAACACACTTATTCCATCATTCTTGTCACTTTTAGAAGCAATTCTGGGAATCCTTTTTCATGAGTGTCTTTATAGAATATGATAAAAATTAAGGTAAATGCTACTTACTGCCAAATACCAGCCAATGGAAAAGCAGACCCATACAAATATTGAGGTGTGTCCTCTTTGAATTTATTCACTAGAGCTGTCTGGCACTGTGTGACTTCTTGGTCTTCCTCAAATTCAAAATGACCGTGAAAAGTAAATGTTTTGAATCATTTCAGGACATGGAGTCAGCCAGGATAGAGCAACTAAAGACACTGATAAAAGAGAACTTTCAGAACTGCTATAGAAAGTAACAAGAATGATGGGATAAGTATGCTCCAAACAAAGGCGAATGTTTCTGAGGCGGATTAATGGCAATGCATCTTTTAGCTTTCTTTTGTTTTTATTTAAACATTCACCATATTTTTCAATCACATCTCCTGTATCCTTTTTCATCACATGTTTGGAAACACAAATAACTGAGGAGTAACCTCCTTTTACTATCCAATGTATGTAAGGGAAGCAGTAATTCAATAAAGTTGTCCAGGAGAACTAACAGAATCTCTTCCTTATGTCTCCTCTGATCTATGTCCTTTCAGAATTATACTTTAACGAAGACAACAACCTGCAATGGATTTCCAATAAGAGTCAAGTTGCCAGCATTTTTGTTGAAAGGAAGTCAATCTTTTATTCCCTGTGTATATATGTTTCATATATCAATTTAAGTGCTTATTATATGTTGAGCTTTGTGTATATGGACTTTTCCATTTTCTAATGAACTGTTAATTCTCTCTTGCTCATCAGCTGATATTAGTGAGAACACTAATGTAACTTTGCTTTATTCATTGTGAAACAATTAGAATGTTATTGCAAGTTTGGTGGCTGGAATTTTGCGTGTTTGTTTTTTCAGCATTGACAACATACTCCAATTAAAAGAATTTGTTTATAATTTATTTTTTGCTTAAGTTTGCAAAATGTGTTCTTTGAATTTCTTAAAAAAAGGCACACTTGATAAAAATGATAATATATTTTGCTTCTAGGATTGCCAAGTTTTATATTATGACTATTCCTAATAATCATTTTGTAGTAATTGTTTCATTTCACAAGGTAACATAATACCACAGAACCAACCTGAACACAAATCATTCGGTCATCAGTTTACAGAAGGATTGAGTAGAATGGCCTAATTGAAATGCCACCAAGAAAGGCCTGATTATTTCAAAGTGATCTCTCAGGGGTCACTTAACCATGCAGAACTTGTGACTTTACCATAGTAAGAAAATAATCACAATAATCATATTGTCATTAATACTCTTGTGAGTGCTCCATGAATATGTGGGCATACACTGAATCTATATATCTATATCTATATCTCTATATTACCATAAGGCAGTTCTTTAAGATGCTTCATATCATCATTATGGGGTACAAATTTTTTACAGAACAAAGTAAAGTGATGTCAAATTATCAAAACAGAAAAAGAAACTTTAATAACTAAACATATAGCTAACATTTAAGATTGCCTTCGCAGTTATTGAACTTAAACTTGCAGAGTTGCTATGACACAGAGTCCTGAACTCATACTCCATCATTAATTGAAAGAAAACCTAGGTGATGACACATTATATTAAGAAAATGCACGCATTACAATTCAAATATTAAACACTCTGTCTTCTGCTAAGTTGGCTTTATATTGTATATTATGTTGTGTTGTATTATGGATAAAAAATGTAGTTTAAATATATAGTTTAATGAATTTATATTATAAAATTTTCTATAATTATGACTGACTTTATAACTCCTTGCAGTTTAATCAGCATGTTCCTTCATCCTTCTCTTTGTATAATTTTATAACATAAATTTGTGGTAGCTAATCCAGCTCTTTGATCATATAAATGTCAACTTTTTTTATCATTTACTTAATATACATGAAAATTATAACTTTAATTTGTATTGTGACTTTTTCCATTTAAATAATTTCTGAAATTTCATAGAAATATTATAATCTTTGTGACAAATTAGGCATTAATAAATACTATTTAAAACTATATTATGATTTCAGATTTAATATTTGATCCAGCATGTAAAATACTTTTATTGTATAGAACAATTAATTTCTCTTCACAGATATTTATGTGTGAAATTAAATATTTCATACAATCATTAATTTTATAATTTTGGTAACCATTCTCTCTGAGGTGTACTAATCAACTTTTCCATTTGTGTGAAAGCTAATTCTTTAATGGACAGTAATAATTTTCTCTGCCTAATGAGTCATGACACATGTCCTGCATATTGAACACTGAAAATAGCCTTTTTATTTTCATCATCAACAATATTTGACTGTGTCTTTTAGCATAAAAATTTTGATCCTTTGAATTCTATAGGTAAGTTTATTTTCATTGTAAACCAGGTTATTAAACATAATCAGAATTTTGCCTTTTGAAAGAGCAGTCATCTCTTAATGAATTTATGTTATTCTGAAAGTGCCCTTGTTCTTTATTTATTAAGTCTCATTAAATGCCTGCCAAAGTGATAGAAGTGAGACCAACTTCTTCAAATGGAGACATAGGATGCAATTATACTTAATGACATTTGTATATGGATGTAATAAAGCAAAATTAATTCACTCCAAATATAAGCATACTGCCTATCCTTGTTTGCATACTGGTAAATCTTGTGTTTTTATAAATTAGAAATGAAGCCACTGCAATTTTACATTGGAAAATTGAGAGACCAGAAACTGAAAAGATAACTTGTCTCTTAAACTTTGAACATTCCCTTATATTTAATCATCTAATGGGAAATATTAATGAAGTGTTGTTGCAGTCAGGGTTTGCAAGGCGAACAATTACATACAGGACACATAATTTATAGGATTATTTATAATGGTCACCCAAGGAGTCAAATACAAAGAAAGTGCAGGAAATTTGTCCACAACACTAAAGACCTAGAAAATCCAGCTGAGCAACTGGATCCCATGGCAATAACCTGCATGAGTTCAGCTGAGAACCTATGACAATGACCCATGCAAGTCTATCCCACATACCTGTGCTGGGAAGGCCCAAAGGTCAGCAGTGGAAGTTAGAAAGTCTATGCCAGAGGGGTGAAGGATCTGTGCCAGCAGGCTGAGGGTTCTGTACTGGAGTCAAGAAGTGATGCTCAAAATAAGGACCAGGGCTCCCTGAAAAGTACCACAGCCATCCTCAGTGACAGTAAGGTCCCAAGTTCCTCTGACGATGAGAACAGCTGAGTACATATCAGGAAGCCAGCATGACAAACTTCTCCTGGAGATTAACCAGCACACATCCTTCCCTCTGGAGCCGGAAAGTAATGCTCAAAGTAAAGACGAAAGCTCCCCCAAAGTGAACCGCAGCCATTCTCAGCAATAAGGTCCTGAGCTCCTCTGATGATAACAATTGAGTTCATATGAGGGGAGCCAGCACAACAAGCTCCTCCAGGGGAATTCAGGGCTCCAAACAACAGCACTTTGGAGAACCCACAATGCTACTCTCTTCCTCTCCAAGTCTCCTTTTTATGCTGGCAACAATCCTCAGGTGGGCCATCTACACTCAGCACCATGACCACGAGTTACCAATCCACTACAAGTGTGTTCTTGACAGTGCATTCTCAATAATAAAAAGTATTGCAAAATGTAATAAACAGGTGCATATCACATAGAAAGAAAATTTCATTTCCTACTATCTTATTTTTTTTCTGAATTACTACATGTATTTCTTGCAGTGGATAAATCATTATGACCGTTATTGATAATGTTATACCTTTTGACACACTCCATTAAAAGTAATCCAAGATTGAAACAAATACACACCTATCCACTTGGGTAAAATTACCCCATGTGATAAAGTTTTATCACATGGAATTATCAATGCTTTACTGAAAAAGAATATTTGCCCTTTAGAATTTTAAGGTCTTATGTCTAACCTAACACAACTTTTGACACTAGTTTATTCTACAACACCGAAAAATGAATAAATTTTTCTTGACCCTATGTTTTTTAAAATTTTATTTTAGTATTAGTACATGTAGGTTTTACATTCTGTTTACATTCACTGTGGAAAGTTGGTACATGTACCTAATATATCTTAATTCCTTTTTAGAAAAAATTAATAAGAGCTTTACTCAATATTTTAATAGAGTATGAGCCATTCTCTACATTTAAATAACTATGAATTCATCATCAATTATTTTGACCCTATATTTCCACATCACTCCATAAAATTCACATGTTTAGGAGAAAGGATTACAACTGTGAATATCCGAAAAGAAGTACTTTTACTTATTTCACTTAACTCCTTCACAAGTTGCTGACTACACTGTTTCTCAGAATGATGTAAGAATTCCCCCTAGATATATTCGTTAATAGATTACGTAGACTAAGACTCCTGCAGACTGAGAAGAATATTATAGATTCCAATTCTCAACTCTGTGCTTTCTATTAACCAATTTACTACATAGGAGTTGAGGGAAGGAAGGCAGAAATAAACAGCTTTAACATACACAAGCCTACAGTTTAATTTCCACAGTTCTCAACATACATTAGTTATTTTAAAAAGAAATTTCCTCCGCCATCACTCTTTCCTACATCAGCTTGCACAACTTACAGCCATTAGCTTTTCTTATTTCCCCCATAGTCACACATCTCACTTAAACACTTAGCACAATTTTAGATATGTCTCGAAACACACATTATTTGAAACACCTCTGAAAGATGGCTTTTTAAAACTTGGAATACATTTCGTCACTATATAATAAGCAAGGAAAAGGTTATATCTAGCACCATTTGAAATACTGTAAATCAGAAGTTATCTTTATGATTACTGTTTTCAAAGGAAAGTAATTTGGAAACATATATAAATTTAAATATTGATCATATTCTATCAAAATGTGTTTATTTACATTGCATTAAATATTTTGCTCTAATTGACCTACAGAATTGTTTCCAAAAATATCTATCCTTACTTTCCACTTCTTCAATAAACCAAGGCCAGCAAGCTGACTACTTGCTTGAACAAATTAAGTTTACTGAAAATAAGGCCATGCTGATTCCTGTATGTATTATTTGTGACTTCTTTGCTGCTGTTACAATAAAATAGTTGCAATAGACATTGTATAGTATGTAAAATCTAAAATATTTACTCTCAGACCTTTTCAGAAAAAACTTTGCCAGGGACAAAAATAACAAAACCTGTTTGGGAAGAATTTATGGTACAATGGTGATTTTTATTTAACCTGCAAGCTGTGTTTTGAGTAACCTCTCTCAAAGAGCTGCGGTCAAACCTTTGTGTTTTCTATGTGGACAATGTTCCTTCCAAAATTCCCCAATCCTCTTTTGTAAAATTCTTCTTCCAAACATCCTGGAAGAATGCAATGTTATACTAAATCTCTAAGGCCACTTGGATAGAATCATTTTTTTAATTAGATCAATCTAATTTTCTTCACCACATGTAGAAAATCTGTTAATCATAAACAAGCACCTGGCCTATGTGACCTATACTTGAAAGCTGAGTCTGTCTTGTCAAAATATAATGTCAAAACTATATATGATAAGGTTGTGAGTTCGATCTCCAGTACCAAAAAATAAAAACAAAACTATATATGATATTAAGCAAGTGGACAGAAATATCTACAGAAAAGACAGTATAAATTATACCCCACAGATGAAGCAAGAAGACATGTAGACAGGAGAAAAGACATTTTACTTTGATTCTGAGACATTACTCTTTCAAGTTTTAAGTGACTCCAATCTATTATATTCAGAAAAAATTGAAAGTACTATAGCTATAAAAATTAAAATGAGACATAACTTTAAGAATTGGGTAATGAGTCTGCATTTTGCTAAATTAGAAATACAATGCACAATAAAAATATTTCATAAGAAATTTGAGGAGATAAAATAATAAGAGGGAACATCAGAGGGAACCAAGGCAGAAGAGCATTCTAAAAGAGGAAAAAGTGTTGTATAAAGATGGAGTAAAGAAATTGAGCAATGAAGACTTTCATGAATGTGTTTGGAGAACCTGAAGCCTTTGTTAAATGTATGTAAAGAGGGAAACAAATGTTTCTATCACAAATGTTTCTATCTTGAAGGTGAACATCTTAGCTATGAAAGAGTACAGCAAGAGAAGTTAATGTTCATTTTTTAGGGATCATGGTGCAGATAGTATTCCTGAGGTGGGAAAGAAAGTATATATATATATATATATATATATATATATATATATTCTTAAATGAAAAATAGTAAACAGAAGCAGGGTGATCACAGTCAGGAAGTTACAGCAAGAGTAATTGAAAGTGACTATTGTGTCATCAAGTTGATGAAAAATTCGGTTTTGTAACCTCACATTGTGAATTTTAGTATCAAATTCATTTAGTGTATCAGACCCAGATTCTCATCACAGATATATTCAATCTTCTAATTAAAAGCAATAGCACCAAAAAGTTTTCTTCCTTGTAATATAGAAACTGTGTCTGAAGGATTTGCTTCATATAAACTAATGTTATAAATTACAGCTTTATTTGCAAGTCTATTGTCTGAATTATTTCAATTATTGAATTATCAAATTATTCACAAATGTCTTTAGGATAAGTCAATACATAAACTCGATATCAAATTTCATGTCTTCACTGGAAATTAATAAATTATCATTACATTAACTGACTATAAATAGTCTGTAGTGGTGCCTCCCAGACAAATGATAGGATTACAACCTGAAGAAGCAATCTTAAATTGAGAATTTCAGAAGTAGAAATCACTTAATATACTTAATTTACTGAAAATTCTAACTTAGCAACAGAGTATGTAGACTATCGGTTGATCATCTTCATGATCACTTTGCTAACAGGAGCTGAAACACACCACTCTCTCCCCAGAATCATTCCTGGCAGCATTGCAAAGCTTACTGTACAGTAGCCTGGAAAAAGATCAAAATCCAGCTCCCCTTGTACAAATTCTGTTGACTATGTATCACTTTTTTACTTCATAAAGTAAATAAATAAAATGTAAGTCAAAGTATAGCAAATCAAGGATTCTCTATGAAATATACCTTATTTATAAGTAGCACTTGTATTACATATTGTCTATATTTTATATACATCATACTCTTATACATAATATAATTTTCATAGAACTTCTATTGTGTTAATATTTTAGTAGGACCATTAGCTTTTTAATATAGTATAAATATTTAAAGACATTTTCTAAATAAAATGAAATAAATTTTTTGCATTTCCCCATGGTTAACCAACCTGTACTGGTTCTAGTTTTCAGCAGAAAAGTACTTTCTCAAAATAACAAAAACAAATGCTTTTCTTTATCATTAACTTTTCAAAGCCTACTGACTTTTGTGAAATCACTGTAGCCAGGCTCAAATGGTGTATGAAATGAAAATTTTTTGTCTAACCTCTGTGCATAGGAAACATCATGACGATGTCTTGCAATCAATGTTCTGCTCAGTTATTCTTTGTAATGCAGAGGTCATGCAATAAAACAAACTTACTGAGGAAGATAATGAAGGGCAATTCCAAGTGTTTCTTTAAGTATCATTTTTATTTGCTCCCTTTATGTATGTTTAGTTGGACATTAAATCACCTTGAAAGACAATTCTGCTGTCAATTGAATAGCAAAGAAGATTCCAATCTCAAGTACTTAATGTGAACAAGAAATATAAATATATTTTATATATATAGTAGCATAATATATACATTGGTTTTGAATGGTGAGCAACAACTGTTATGCTGCATTTAGTATTTCTATAGTATGAGAGAAGGTTCTGCTCTTATATCCCTTCATATATTCACAATGGAAGCTTCAGGAAGTCGGTATCCTCCAGACTTATCTCTATTGCTACTTACGCTAAACAACATGCTAGTGAAATGTGCATCCAAACTAACTTAGTTTGTAACAGATGTACAAAAGCTATATGCACAAAACAGGAAACATAAACTCTCACATAAAATTACTTTTATTTCCAGTTATATTAGTCATTTCATTTTCCTTTCATGCATATAAATAGAACCCAGTGATAAAAAGCAGAAGAGATAGTCCATGTTTTAAGTGTGCCTTTTAAAACAAAACATAGAGATATCATATATTCATTCATGTATTTGCAATATTTCTTTTGAAATGGATTTGCTTTGTTCCAAAGGCATTTTGAAGAAGGTAATTTGGCCAATTCTAAGCCAAAATGAGTATAGAGACAAGTATGGCAGCATAGAGTACTCACACATTCAACAGAAATTCATTGAAAACTATGTTTATTATTGTTTTATGCACTACTTTAATACTTTTGCTTTTTCTCTTTTTGAATTTGAAAATAAATATTAAAGAAAAATGACCATTATCCTTTTTAGTCATAGATTTTTTTATTATTGGTTTTTCTCTGTCTAAAAAGTCAAGGATCAGTACATGAAAAATCCAGAATTATCAAATTGGTTTTATTAAAAAGGAGTTTATTGTAAGATATAATTTGAAATTAAAAAAAAACTATGCCTATTTTGCCTAAGTCATACATTTATTTCTTGATTCATCTCATCAGTTCATACAGCACTAGAATACGTGCTTGAATTTCTAGTTTTGTACTTAAAATTATTCTTTTTGAAGATGCACTCACTATTTTCATGACTGTAATTATCAAATGGAAACGTATTCTCTATATGTTACAAGGAAGTATCTTGTAAATCATTATTGATTTCTTATGGTTGCTGCAAAAAATGTCAAAAACTGAGTGAATTAAATAATACAAATTTATTGTGAACCTCCAAAATCAAGGCAGAGCCATGGACTTCTTAAATGATAGACGAATCATTTGTAGCTCTATATATCTTGTGGTAAATTTGCTGTCAATCATTGGTTTATAAACGCATCATTCCAATCTATCACCATCACATAGCATCCTCATTGTGTCTCTGTCTTCCCTGGACTGTCTACTAATATGACCATGAATTATATTGGATTAGGGGCTCATTCTATTTCAGTATGACCATAATTTATCTTGTTACAAATACAGTGTGATTTTCTCGTTTCCAAATAAGGTCACATTTTGTGCATAGGTACTTCAATGCATAAATATTGGAGGAACACAATTAGACCTATAATATTAACACTCCAATGCTTTACTGATTGATAGTACACGAATTTTGATCACTTGTGGATAAAATGTTTTTTCCTACTTTTAAGCAGAAAATTCCATACACTTATGGCTACCAGGGATACAGACATAGAAAAGTAAATATTTTGTTCTACATGAAGTAACTTTTCTTTGCTCATGCTTTCCATCACCATTAGCTGTGTAATGAATCAATGTGTGATTCTCGTCACATTACCTTTAAAAACCAGGTTGTTAGAAACTTTAGAATTTGCAATGTATTTTACACTTTCTTTTTCATAACCTTGTGAAGAACTCATGGAATCATTCTCAAATAAGGATACGTACTGAGCTCAGAAATATATTGAGTAATGTGTTCAATGCAATAAAACACAAAGACTAAAATTCCTTCAACTCTATGTAAATCATTTTTTTTCCTTCAAATTCTGCCATCTTTCTTTTTGTTCCAAATATACTTTCTACTTGCCATCTTTCACACCCACTGATTTAACTATCACTGTCACACTATTGGTGACTTAAAAAACATTACTGGACTTCACAGTTGTACTGAAAGCCTCATACGAATTTATCATAAATGTCCTTCAGCCACTAAACTGAAACATGAAATGCAGTGTTTTAGTAATCCCTCTTCCTGCATCATTTTTGGTGCCTGTTAAGAGCATCACTGAGCATCTCCTTATTCAGAGAGGATGCTAATATCACTCTGACTCTCTGTTCCTTCTTTTCATTCCACATGGAGACAATGATCATACTCTGAAACATTTCCCCATATTTCCTCCCCTTTGGACCTACAGGTTTTCGATATTTGTCAAGTTCCTTGAGAACAGTTAATCAAAACTAATGAAAAAATTAACTGTTGGTGATATTTTTTTCTCTCAATTATGTGCTATGATTTGGTACCAACTGAGTAACCTGACTGAAATATGTCATACTTCACATTTTAAAAACAAACATATGAATCTTATTTTATTCAACATAATATTCAAGTTACCTTAGTAAAGAATGAATTATTTTTATAATCTAAATTATAGTCTACCTGTTGTATATTTTTTGTGGCTTCTTAATTCTTTCATTACCTTTTGTACCTACATAAATCTAGACAATGGCTGGTACAAATCTTCGCTATTTCCAAAATTTAAATATTGTGATATTGCTTATATGAGATTTTTGCTTCAATATTCATTTTTACCTCACCTACTCACCCCCCTTCCCATAAAGCTACTTTGACTCACTGGAATATTCTTGTGTATTCTGCAGGAACTGTACAAATCAGATTCCTTTTCTAGCTTCTTGTTTAGGAAGCAAGACTATATAATTTTTCTTTTGAGGTTAGGCATATGAAAAGCTGTAGTAGTGTATAAAACTGTATTTCCTGAATTTGTCAAGACAACAGTATTGCAAATATTCCATTCTGTTGTTTGTTCATGTGTTTAAATTTCTGTTTGAGATCACATTGATCTGGACACCACAAGTATAGAATGATGCCGTAGGCTACATACCAGTGTACAAGCTTCATCTCCTCTTCTTCTGATGATAGTCTTCAGAATACGCATTTCATTTTACTCATCATACAATTCTTAAAGCATAACACGTGATAAAGTCTCAATATTCAGCAGGTGGCCTCAATTGTATTAAGAACACTTTCCTTATTTTTCAGGCTCCATAAGGAATTACTTGCTTCTTATAATTTCTGTGGGCAAAATTATATTGTTACTCATGAAGTGGCTTGACAGAAAGATTTTAAGACTCAGTGGATTCTTAATAAAGAAGAAAGTGTGTAGAACGGGCGTGTTGGCACACTCCTGTAATCCCAGCACTCAGAGCCTACAATGTGAGCCCAAGGCCAGCCTGAAGTGCATAGTAAAACCCTATCTTGAAAAAAAAAAGTGTGTATATTTATAATGTGTGGCAATAAGTGTCTTTTTAATTAACGTTTGATCTAGCTCAGTCTTTGAAACATAACATATTAATAATAATACATTAGTATTTACTTAATAATAAAACAACTGAAGCACTTTGATTTATCTACCTTACATATATGATAGAAATTAGTATGGCTATAGTCATGAAAACACAGTATGCCATTTCAGTACACTGTAGGCCAATCTTTGAAATCATTTGGGTGTTCTGGGATTTGGAGATTTTCTATCTATGACCTTTGAGTTGGAATAAAATGAATCCTATTTTTCTGTGTCTCAGCATAATCAGCTGTCAATGCAGACAATAGTGATGCAAACTATTACTTAATTATTTGAACTAAAAGCCAGCATAGATTTTAAAATTTTAAGCCATGTGAAAAACATGAGTATTGCTTTTTTGACATAGTTACACAGTCTCAAACAAGGGTATTCAATCTTGGTGAACACAGTTGCTTGGAGACCTCTTAAATAAATGAGAACTTTATAATTGCTACATTAGTTTATTGTTAAATTCCTTATCCAAGATTTGAAGATGAGAATGTTTTGCTAACAATCATATCTTTAATCTTTAACTTTTGTCGGGCTGAATATGAGAAAACTATCAGTGTGCGGTAAACCCTCTCCTAAAATTTTAATAAGATGCTCTGTGGTTTCTTCAAACATAAGTAAAAGAGGAAAAGATATCAGAAAAGAATATATTGCAAAAGAAGTCAAACCTGATGTTTCTCAAAATATACCAATTTAACAGCTAGTTGTCAGCTTCTCACCAATATTCATGCTCATTTTTTTTCTACATATCTTTTATGTCTCTATCTAGAGATGTTTGTAGTCACATGACAGACATAGTAAGAAAGTATGGAATGTAAACCACATGTAGACTTGACCCATAAATGTGTTTTTTCATGTTCTTTTGCACTTCTAGTTGGAATGGCAACCTCATATGTGGTTATGAAGCTAACACTTCCATCAGCTGAGATGTCTTAAACAGTCTGGAGAAGGCAGATCTGCCAGACTGAGTAGACCAATTATTGTGGATTTCCCCTTCATATGTTCAGAATTTTGTATCATCTGGGAAATAAATGAGTGATAAGAAGTTTATCCAAAAACTGTGAATACTTCATTTTGGTAGTCTTCATATCTAGATTCTTTAAGCTTTTATAGAGTAGCATAAACCAGTTGTGCATTTACTGTATGAATTTGTTTTATTGTTTATTTAATGTGCACACAGGGTCAGGAACATATATTGGTTTGACTCTTAGTTTTTCAGGATTCTGAATTTCACCTCATTTCTTCCTCTATTAAATGCTGTTCACATTCATTCTTAAAATTATAATATAGAGACTTTCATTGAATAATTTTGTGTCCATATGAGGAAATGACCTTTCAGAAATTCAAACAATTTCCCCTGAAATAGATCACTTTTCTCCAGAAAGGATTATCTTGGGAATAAACATTCTTCTAATCTTATCTCTTTATCTTCTCCTAGTGGGCATTTATAGGAATATTAACTTCTAAACTTTGCATTCCAGTTTTTGTGGGTGCAATACTGAGGTCTACTGTTGTTGATAACTGGTATATGATGCAAGCCGTCTGACTAATTTTTGACACTGTAGGAAAAATATCTTTTCTGATATGGTTCTAACATGAAGTATTGGGCTATCTCTCTTAATATTGATAAAATATAGTGATTCGTTCTGCTATTAAGAAAGAAAACACAATAAACTAAATGACAATTTTCATACTCTTAGATCCATGTGAGCACATTTAACTTCCCTGTAAAATATTTTACAACAACTTAATATAACCCCATCTATTTTACATACTAAAAACTATAATTAAGATATATTGATTTAAAATGGTGCTTCATCATAACCTTGAGTTTTATTCAGTGAATAGTTCAGTAAGCTTTCTTCAACTGTGGTACATAAAAGAGAAGCTCAAAGATTTGTGATAGTATTTCCAACTTAGAAAATTTAAACTTTTGCTATTTAGACACATGGTATTACTAATTAAACATATTTTATTCCTTAGGGTCTTTGATTTTCTCAATTAAAATTATGACTATAATAAACTTTTCTACTTTATATAAAAAAGCCATACATTTATTCTGTAGTAAAATTAACACCAATGTTACCTTTTATAACATAACATTATTTCTTTTTTTTGTATAACTAGAAACTCAAAAATCATATTATTTTCAAAAACGTACTTATTTTTGGAAAATGTAAACATGAGGTGCAAGATAAAATGTAAATTCAATACTGAGGTCTAAATATAACATGCTATTGTCAGTTGTTTACATAATGCTTAAAATGATATTCAGATAAACCAAGTGACACCTAATATATGATTTTTGAGCTTGTTTTATTTATTGTCTAGGCCCAAAATTCAGCACTCATAGTTTGAAATTGTCACATTCTCTCAGAATTATCTTCAGACTTTTTATATCTTTGAATGACAATGGATTAGTAAAATATACTATAAGGTGTGATGTTATTTTGTTTACATCAGTTTTGATAGTATAGCCATTTTGATATGTTGGTTCTTCCCATCCAGGAAAAAAGGATATCATTCCAATTTCTGATGTCCTCCTTGGTTTCCTTTTTCAGAGTGATGTAAGTTTCATTGTAGAAGTCTTTCACTTTCTTGGTTAGGTTAATTCCTGAGTATTTAATTTTTCTTTATGCTATTGTGAATAATACAGTTTTCCTAATTTCTTTTTCTATGAGTTCCTTATTAGTATACAGAGTTTTGCGTATTGATTTTGTATGCTCTGACTTGTTGATTTGTCTTATTAGTTCTGAGAGTCTTTTTGTGAAATTGTTCGAATCTCCCACATAAATGATCATGCCTTCTATAAATAAGGATAGTTAAACTCCTTCCTTTTCTATACACATATCCTGTTGGTTTCTGTGAGGAGGGAGGTCCTGAAAATGAGGTACTGTAGGTGAAAAGAAAACAAGAGAGAGACAGTTTCTTCAGTCACTAGGACTGAAGCCTCCATCATAGTTTTCTTTGTTTATTAAAGTCTTTTCTTTACGAAAAGTAGAAGTGGGAAATGGGAGGGGTAAAATACAGATAAGTGAGAACTTAATTGTTTAACTATCCCAGCAATTATCTTGGGCTATGTCTCCCCTTCATGTTTACAGTTCTTTCAGACATATCTTAGCAAAGCATCTTGTGCTGTCCCAGCAGCATTCTACTGGGACTAAGGTCCTGTTTTCATTTCCTTTCATGCTACACTTTTGTAAGACTTCCTTCAGAACTAGCAATCATATAGCCTAGCAGAGCTCAGAGTCCCTGGAGTAACAAGAGGTCAGGTAAATTTTTGACATCTTTCTCCACAATATCCCCTTTCTTTCTTTCACCTACCTGACTGTTCTAAATAATTTTCAAGTCATCCTTGTCTTGTTCCTGAGATTACAGAGAAAACTTTAGGTTTTTCTCATTTAATACGATATTAACAGTAGGTTTGTCATAAATAGCATTTATCACATTGGGATAAGGTCCTCCTACCTATTTTGTCAGGGTTATTTATTTTTCCATGAACGGATGTTGGATTTTGTCAAAAACTTTCTGCATTTGTTGACATGATCATATGATTTTTGCCCTTGTTTCTGTTTATGTGCTATATTACATTTATTGATTTGCATATATAGAACCGTTCTTCCATCCTTGGAATGAAACTGAGTTGGTGATGATGTATGATCTTTTTAATGACTTGTTGCATTCTGTTTGCCAGTGTCTTGTTGAGGATTTTTGCATCTATCTTCATTAAAGAGATTAACTGTTATGTAGTTTTTCTGTTTGTTTTTTTGTTTTTTTTTTTAACTTGGCTCCTTTTTTGATTTTGAAATCAAAGTAATGCTAGCTTCCAGGAATGAGTTTGGAAATACAACTTTCCTTTCAATTTTATAAAAGAGTTTGAAGAACATTAGCATTAGCATTGAATTATCTTATTAGTTTTTGCAGCATTCAGCCCCATCAGGTCTTGGACTTTTCTTAGTAGGTAGGATTTTATTACTGCCTCATTTTCATTGCTTATTATTG